>JAHZND010003750.1:0-10783 GCA_027744115.1 Acrocyrtus sp. NNG-2020 | reverse complement strand
GCAATGTGTGCGAAAAATAGCAGTAATTAAAAAGCTTCTTTTTGGCGTGCTCAGAATAAATCTTGGAAAGCCCAGGGTAACGTTTCCAGTTTCCAGTATAAAGTATTGTTCCTGTGGATGTCAGCTGTAAAAAAAGCATTTTACTAGGGCTGACTGGAGAATTTATTAAGTTGTGACAGTAAGTATATAGTATAGTTCTTGTCTGCAATTTTTTACTTTCGTAATTGTGACGAGCTCTGCAAAAATGAGTTTAAGGGCAAATTTGCCAGCGACATTGCTAAGAAGATTAGTGGTTAGTGGGGTATCTTCAAGATCCTTGTCAGCATCGTCATCTCGAGTTTTAGCGCAGCAAATACGGAAATCATCTAACAATGGGGGATTTACACAGCAACTGCTTAAGTGGAACCTTGAACGAAGTAGTTTTTATGGAGCCAGCAGCATTCAGCAGCAGCAACAAATTACAAACTTTCATAGCAGTTCTGTTAGGTAATAATAATGAAATCATAAATCATTAGATTGAATGACATGAGAAAAATAATAATTGCAAAACCCGTTAATTATTTCTGCTTATTTTAGGAGCAGACAAGAAGCGCGAATTGATGAAAGCCTCAATCGATTGGATGTTGAAATTAGACGAATTGGCAGAATTAAAAGACAGGAAGTAGACGATATCCTGGAGGATATTAAGGAAATGAGTACGTTTTTGTCAAAATGAAATTAATGAAACGAGTCAAAATAGAATTTTCTCTCCAATCTATAAATAGCAAATAACCTGTTTATTATTATTATTATAAAACTATATTGGCTAACTACAGAAAAAGCTACTAGTAGTCAGAGTTTGATGATCATCCGATGCTGTGGAGAATTGATACCAGAAGAATCTCCCAGTAGGAGAACAGAACTCGTCAGTCAAGTTTGGAGTACATTGGAAAGCTTAAGTAAGTCTACGTCCAGAGCAATTCATAATTTTTTATTTTAAACTAGTAACCAATGGGAAGCCCCACAACGGGGCTTATCGAGAATATTACTGTCCCTAAATCCTAATGTTAAATTCCCTAGTTAAACCCTAATGTTAAATTCCCTAGTTAAACCCTAATGTTAAATTCCCTAGTTAAACCCTAATGTATTTACTTTTTGTTTGTTTAAACATTATGGGAAGCCCCACAACGGGGCTTATCGAGAATATTACTGTCCCTAAATCCTAATGTTAAATTTCCTAGTTAAACCCTAATGTTAAATTCCCTAGTTAAACCCTAATGTATTTACTTTTTGTTTGTTTAAACATATCAAATTATGAGTTAATTACTGTTACTGTTGTTATATCATATAACTTATATGGTATTGATACTAGATGTTGGGTCAGGCAAAGTATGTAGTTATTGTTATAAGTTATAATAATCCCATTAGCATTTGTTTTCAGCTTTTTTATCCAACCTTGACTCACTATCCCTTTTTTCTGATGTTTATCTAGTGACATGGAAAGTGCCGAAGGGATTTTATCAGTTATGAAACAAGCTGGATTGGAGCCAAATGACGATACTCATGTCACCTTGATGACATGCTACGCAAAACATGGAGATATTAACAATATTCATCGAATTGCAAAGGAATGTGAAGAAAAAGAAGTTTTTCTGATTGATCGTGATTTTCTAAACACGATTGTTGCATTATCGGAAAGCAATAACGATAATCTTATCGATGAAATCCTTCCATATTTGAAGAGACATTCCGGGTTCAATCATGAAGCTACAAATGTGATTTTCCGGTTAGTGAATTTAGGACATGAAGAATCAGCCTACAAAATATTGAAGCAAATGGTCCCTATATCGCGGCAAGGTACTCCAGTCGAATCAGGAAATTTCCTTATCAAACATTTGGTGCATCTTTCAAGACCATCGGAAATGATCGTAAAGTACTGCAAAAGTCTTCAAAGTGATGGGTTAAACAACCACGCTCTACTTAGGGCATGTGAATTTGCTCTTGTGGCGCAAAAATATGATCTAGCGTTAGAATTACTTGCAGCTTTAAATGAAGAAGGAGTTACTATGCGCCAGCATTACTTCTGGCCATTTATCGCATCAGCGAAATCCGAGAAAGGTAGGAAGGAAATTCCATGTTTTGGTTTCCCAAATTGTGCTGGGACGCACTGACGCAGTATTTTACCTTTTTTCTTTACTATTTTATTGAAATATTCTGTTTGTGATGGGTTTTGATGCAGAGGTTTACAAGGTTATTGCACGTATGAGAGACTTTGGACTATCCCCAAATGTGGAGACACTGCGAGATTATGTCATTCCAAAGGTACTTAACATCAAGAGAGCTGACGAATCTCTTGAAAACTCCCTTCAGAGGATTAGCTCCGCGGCAGGTGTATCATTGGACAGCATTGCTTCAGCGGCCATGCTTCACCTTCTTCATAGTGGGGAGATGAAACTCGCAGTAAATTTTGGTAATAAAGAGACTTAAAGAGAGCAATGTCTTACTTTTGTGTGTGAAGGCAATTTTGTGAATTTGCAGTAGTTAATTATATCGTTTTTCTTAAATTCAATAGCTTCTATGTACAGAGTACCATTCGGAAGCAGTATGCTTCGCCGAGCTATTATTGAAGCTTACCTTCGAACGAAAGATGCCTCAACGTTTGTCAAAATTATTGGCAGCGCTTCCTTGGATGGTGAAGAGAATTCACGCGAATGTGTTGGTATGATGCTAATGGAGTTGATGAACTCGATGCATTCCATTGGAGATAAGGCTGCACTGCTTCATCCTGTACTGAAGGAGTTATTGGCACACGGCTTGGGTCTTTCAAACAGCGGCTCTGAGCTGCTTCAGAACAGTCTAGGGGAAGCTCTGACTCCGGACCTTGCAAATACAATCATTCAGTTAACCTCTTCAGAACTAACCCCAAAAATTTCAATCGAGGATCAAGGCAGAAGGATAGGTGCTGGTGGTCCTGCAGGAGGGCTATTTGAAGATAAAACTACAGCGGAACTGCAACATATGCTGGCTGATGCAGTGAGAAGAAATGCTCCCAGAAGAGGAATAAAAAAGGCTTTGATATACAGCTACTGTAGGGATCGTAATGTGGAAGAAACTGATAAATTGAAAGCTGAGCTCAGTGGCGAAGGATTTGTATTTACACCGGGGATGCGTGCAATGTTTTTGGATCTGTACTCACAGACCGGAGATATAGAGAAAGCTAAAAAGGAATATGACGAATTAAAGGACATGTTAGGAGTAAATTTCATAATGGATGACGTAAAAATTCTTCATTATGCCCAATTGTTGCAAAGTAAAGGGGATTTGGAAGGCTGTTTTGAGGTTCTGAAAAATACTCCACGTGATGACACGAGAAAACTTCAAGGAGCTGCACAGCAGGCAACATGTTGGAAGCTCCTGAATTCTGTGGCAGAATCCAATCCTGAAAAAGTCAAAGATTTGTTCAATTTGCTGCAGGAAAGAGGGCTTGTAACTGCGAACAATGTTATCCTGGGACCGCTAATAAAGGCTCACCTTATCAAGTAACTTACTTATTTTACTAAATTATGTAAATAAGTAAATAAATTACTTTACCTTTAAAATTATTGTTTAATAGTGTTTATAACGTTATTAGTTAAGCTTTAAGCTAAGTCATAACTTAATGTCTTAATCTTACTTATTTAGCGATAACGTAACCGGTGCATTAGAAGAGTTTGAAAGATGCGTTCGAGAACACAAAGCAACCCCTTGGAAGAGAGAGCTGTTTTGTAGATTTATCAAGTCGGAGGATGCCGATAACCTTCAGAAAGTGATGGACTTGAGTACCAGTATATACGGAGAGGTCAACAGTATGTATGACTTAGTATTTGCATTTATTGATTGCGGAAAATTACGCCAAGCAAAGAAAATCTTGGAGGTAAATTATATAGTCTCTTCACTCTCTTCCTCTTGAAGTGTCCGCAAAGTTTGATCAAGTAAACTTTTATAAAGTTGTTGATATTAAATTTTGAAAATAGACACCCGGCCTGCGTGCAAGAAATGACAAGTTCGAGTTCAATTGTCAACGATACTTTCAAGAGAATCGTGTTGGAGAGCTGGAGAATTTGATTCAAGTTACCAAAGATCTCATGGACGTCGATAGAAGTTCAATGTACTTTTATTTGTTGCAAACGTACTGCAAAATGGGAGATGCTGATAAGGCTCTAAGTGTGTGGACGAATATGCAGGAGGAAAATGTCCAGCCATCCGTCGAATTACTCATATATCTTGCCGATTTTTTACGGAAGAATAATCGTCCAATTCCTTTCGTGGTCCCGGACGAATCTGAAGTTGCTAAATTACCTTCTTCATCCTCGGAGTCCGAGCCTACAAGAGCCATTTTACCTAAATCTGTTACGGAATTTCGAAAATATCTCGACATTAACGACATTGACAAAGCTCTTCAAATGAAGCAAAGGTTTGCTGGCACACATTCAAAAATCTTAATATTTAAAATTAAACAATCCTAAATCAAATCATAAGTAATATAAATAGAACCATCTTTTGGAAATTTATTTAGGATGGACGCCGAGGGATCAAGCTTAACACTTCAAGATTTAAGTATTCTTGTTGAAAAGCTAACGAGAGCGGAGCGTTTGAATGAAGCCACCCGACTGACTGATGAATTATTAGATCGAGGATTGTATCCATACTTAAGACATTTGCGTTTTCTTCTTACTCGCTTAAGTGTTGCAGGCGATGTTAGTGCTTTGGAGAAAATACATGACAAGCTCCCCGTGGTACGTATTGAAATTTTTGACTCTTCACTTAATTTCCCTGTTTTTACTTTGTCTTAATGTGTAACTCTCTTGTTAATTTGACCAGTTTTTTAATTTTTATTCGATTTTAATTGACAGCGGGAAAGGGCTGCGGTGATGTTTAACAGCAAGCTCTGTTTGGGATACGTCAATGCAAATAGAGGGGAGGAGTTCTTCCACAACAAAATTAAAAAGATAGTGGAATCTAATGAGTCTAGTGATAGCAGTAGCAGTGAAAGCTCATCCGATGAAGCTGGTGAACAGGAGGAGTTTGGAGAACGTGTACCGGTGTTTGCCACTATTAAATTGGTCTCAAGAAATGAACAACTACTCCCCGAGTGTAAGTAGCAATTGTAAAAAATACAAATGTGAAGAAAGTCATGGTTTGCGAGTATTTTAAAAGCTAGCGAATCAATGCAACGTGTTTCTGATTTCAGTGACAAATATGGCAAGCAATGCTGCTGGTGCGCACCAGAAGGCATTGTACAACGTTCTCTGGGGTGTTTACATGAACAAACGAGAGTTTGCAAAAGCAAATGGAATATGGGAAACTAAGGTTTGTAACTTGGCAAAGTACATTTGAATTGTTGTTGGAATTGTTTCAAGTCAAATACATACATACATACAAATATTATAATATACTTTACTTACTAATATATTATCTTATGTAGCTAAAAACTGCTGAGAGAGTCTTGTTCCGGAGTGCAGTAGCTGAAGCCAGAGATAGAAATGATGTTGAAATAGCAATTGAAGCAGCAAATCAAATCGTGACTTCTACAACACTACCCGCAGCAGCCAAGGCTCTGCCATATGCTATTGGTATAGACATCTTAGGTATGCTTAAACACTTTTAACTACAGAAATTGGCTTTGCGATGACATTTTATTTGGCTATTGTTGATGCAAGTACTTTCTCCTGATTCTTAAATAGTGAATCAAGCCCGTTTGTCAGAAGCACATGAGTTGTTGGATAAATCTTTGAGCAAAGTCAGTCTAGAAGATTATCCTATACCTGTTCTTCTCAGGCTGAAGGAAACTTCCGAATCAGCGAATATACCTTTTAAACATATAATACCGGAGCGAAAGTTGGGTAGTAGAAAGGAAGAACAGAGTCTTGATGATGAGTAGTTAAATGGTTCGTGGTTTTCCAGTCATTGTAAACAGAATAAAGCAACTGATATATATGATAATGATATAGATTATTGTCACATTTTCAGTATAACCAACCACATACATAGTCAAAAGATAGCTGTAGCTTTATGTATGTAAATACTTTCCATGATTTTCAATTTTCACGTATATTTTGTTCCAATGCGACATCTTTTTTATATGATAATTTAGCTGCATGTAATGTACAAACTCCAATTTTTAGAAGTTGTTTGTAGGTATAGGGTAGTACGTTTATACTTAAAAATGAAAACATGCGAATTCGATTGTACATTTCGTGAAATTGCCGTAATAAAGCGATAAACTTCAAAATATGAATGAATGCAATATTGGGGTGTTGGCATTAGTGGGATATTTATTTTTCGTTTTCTTAGATTTTTATTCATGTCGCTGTTTCTATTTCTCTGTTTCATTGTAAGCATCGATTTTTACATATCTGTCTACCATAAACCAAGTTTTTCTTCACTCCCAGATAGTGCATGTGTAAGGTTTTTGTAACAAGTTTCAATATATTTCTATATCTATCTACGGTACAAAAACGTGACTTAAATTATATTATAAAAATTTACTATTCAGTAGTAGTAAGAAAGTCCTGCACAAATTTGTGACTTTTAATGCATAGGAAAGGCTGTGTACCGTTTTGTAACATGTTTATCGACACGTTAAGTAGAGAGTACAGTACAAAACACTGGCAGAGGACGCAATTAAGTGGAGTGGCCTTCACAGGCTTGATAGTAATGACTTCGTACAATTACTAATTTTTAGTGAATGATAGCAAACATTTAGTGTAAATTAAAGTACGAGCAAAGAGGAAGATACCGATCCTGCACAACGCAAACAGTCCTGAAAGGGAAATTACCTACATGCATAATAAAGTCATTTTTCTATTCCATTCAAACATTCAATAAATACAAGCTTAACACTGTTAAGTTAACAGTTCGATAAAATGATGTCGATGTTGACTACCCTATTGTCAATGTTTTATTTATTTTTTGAGGCTGCTCTTCGATTTGATGCTCGACCACAGACTAGACCAAAAATGAAAATGCACCCAACGACACTCATTGCTATAACAAGGAAGTAATTCCTACTTGGTGACTCCTTCACAGAAATTACGATATCCTGAATGGATTCGAGTTTGGCAGGTGAAGCACCAGCAAGTCGGAATAATTCAGTTCTTTGAGATAATATCTCTCTACACTTAGGATGGAGTAGATATCCTGTTTTAGAAGTTTTCTCTTCGTCCAGTTTATTTGTGAGGCAGGCAACCACTGAAAATTCATTTTAAATATTTAGTCGCTCTTAGCGTTAGCTCTATTTATAAAGTGACTTGATTGAATTTTTATAATTACGAATTTTCAACTTACGCCTGCCATCTCCAGGAATAATGTTATCACAGTATCTCAGAAGATCCACAGTGCATGCTTGCTGCAAGGCAGGATCAACATGAATATCCACCATTGTCGACTTAATTAATTGTGCAACCTCCGTCATACACTTTGATGAATGAATTTTATTGTTTCGAAATAGTTGTTTAAGACATTCTTCCGTTTTCCCTTTGTCTCCTTCGTCATTTTCCAGGCCAGTGTCTTTGCAAGACAACTGAATCTATAATTAACATGACATGGTATCATTCTTATTATTGACTAGTTACAACAGCTATACAATTTTTTCAACAAATTTGATCGAAGCTTAGCATTTGAGTTTAGTAGGTACCTCATTTTTGCAAGCTGCATATAAGATTCCATCTACTCTTATATCAACTTGAGCTGCCCCCTCTATGATTCCTTCAATATGTTCTTTGCAGCTAGCGGTCAATCTACTTTTGGGATTTACAAATGTATCCTTAAGGCATGCAATTATTCGCCCTTCGCCAGGCTTTACTTTTTTGCAGAACTTCATGATATCCAATTTGCAGGCTTTATGAAGGCGCGGACTTAGACGAGAATCTGAACTTTGTTCCATTAGCCTTTCTCTAACCACTTTACCACATCGAGCCAAATCGAAGCCCTCTTTATTCAATTTCATATTCATTTTAAGGCAAAATACTAGATTATCCACTTCAGGGCCTGAGCAGAAATATTTTATCTCATTCTCACACTCCCTTGCCAGTGTGACATCAACTTTGGAATCAAAATTAACTTCTTCCTCTATATGGAAGAGTTTTCGATAACAAGGGCCTTCATGGTCTATATCTAACTGGTTGTTGCGAAGGCACTCCAGAATTCTTCCACCACCAGGAATTACGTTATGACAGTGGGTTCGAATCTCGTCTCTATCAATCAAACAAAGTTTACATACAGTTTCAACATGATTCAATAGACATATTTACAATTGCAATTACAGTTTGTCGATTATTTCCTCCTGTAATATACGTACCTGCACACTGCATAAACAGAGTTAGGATCTGCTTTGTCGTTTTCTAATTGAATTTTAGATAAAATTAGGTAGCGCACTTGCTTCCGACACCCTTTGTTGATGTGTTGTATTCCGTCAGTTACAGTATCGTTCCTTATAATTTCACTAAGGCAGCTCACAAGCTAAAAATATCATATGGAGGGCAGTACTTTAATTTAAAAATCGTACAAAATAATATAGGTTTAGGTAAGGTAAGTGAAATCATGGCATACTGTACCTTTCCTGCTGTAATTGGCCGTTTATTACATAAACGAATCACACTTTCTTGACATTGAGCCTTAAAGCGGGGAGAAAAGTTAATATCTTTCAGACGAAGCAGCTGAAGATGCTCCACGCTAGCGCGACATTTTTTGTTCTTCATTTCACTCTTAGATTCAATGAGACATTCCAACATATCTGTCTCATCTGATTTTTCCTCTGCACATTTCCCCATGACAAGATCTTTGCAGTGTTTCCAGATAAAGGGGTCCACTGTAGGGTTTCTCATCTCCATCGTAGTGTAATTAGAAACAGCAATCCTACACTCTTGCTGTAGCTCTTCCAGATGGTCTTGTAAGCATTCCAATTCTTCGCCTGGCTTAGTTTTCTCAGAACAAATATCGGAAAGTTCGTTTAGACAACTGGACTCAATTTCTGGGAGAAGTCGAACGCTCAGGGCTCTCTGCCTCATTGTTTGTCTTACTCGATCAGCACAGTATGGGCTAATTACTGACCCTTGATCGGTACCAATATTTCTGAAAAGGCATGACAGAATCATTGGTCCTCGAGAGGGGTCCATATTTTTGGGGTCATCAGCCCAATCTTCTTTTGCTCCACAAATTGTAACTGCGTCCCTGTGACATGCTTCAAATAATAATGTATCCATCGGGAAGTCTCTGGCCAAGAAGTACTGTATTTGGAGAAGTGTCATTTCACATTTTTCAGTCATGATACTATTTTCCGTTCCAATGCTGGCATCACTTGACAGCAGATTCATTAGGCAATCAAACACGTGATTAGGTGCAACTCGATCGCAGTTTGATTTCTCTACTACTGGCTGGCAATTCTGCTTGAGAACGGGATCAACACGCCAGTCTCCGGAGACATCAGATATTTTTACCAAAGACTCCAGTTCCACAATGCATTGGTCACTGATTCTATCATTTGGATTTCTACTTTGTGCATGAGCCATAAGGCAGTGAATTGTCCGGCCACTGAGTCCTTCTCCAGCACAAAACCGCTGTTTATCCTCTTGGCAGGCTGAAAGAAGTTCTGGAGTAACACGAAAATCCTCCATGAGTGCTCTTCGATGTTCTTTAATTTCGGCAACGCAGTCCCCATTGAGTTCATGGCCTTTGTGAGCTTCATTCTCCAAGCAAAGTAAAATATGTGAGAGGCGAATATTTCTATCGCTGTTACTTGCACCGCGGCGACACTTAAATTTCTTGATTTCATTCTTGCAAGTTGCAACGATCCCACTGGCTCTGTAATCCTGCCAACCAAGTTGCTGTCGCCTATACAATTGTTCACGACAGTCACTGCTCATATCGTCAGCCAGTTTATGCCGCAGCAGACACTTATACACTCGTCCATTTCCAGCTTCAGTTTGAGCGCAAAAATGCTCCCTATCATCTCTACATGCAAAGTAAAGGGCACGATCTAGATGGAAGTCATCAACTTGCAACTCAGCAATCCGCAGACATTCCATGGCGCAAGAACTTGATAATTCACTTATTTTGCTTGAGAGACATTCTATGGTTTTTCCTTGTGAATGAGGGAGCTGAAACAAGGACAAAGAATAAAAATTCACAAGTTAAAATCAATGCAACTACTATAATAAGCTACTACCGTTCTTTGTTCCTTTCAGATTCAATATATTTATTAAATCCGTATTTGCTTTATTCATAAAACTCACCCTTTCCACGTGTGGCGAAAACTCGTTCCGCCCACACTTAAAGCGTTCAATGTCACTCTGACACTTGTCTGCAAACTTCTCAATGAGCTCAAAATCGCTAAATATAACTCCTTCAAGTCTTGTAACGAGATTCTGACAATTAAGATTTTTGACTTTATCCTTGTTATCTATCACACATGACACGAGATTCAGCCCAGGACTTGCTTTTCTAGCCGATTTTGAACATTCCGGAAGCACCTCCAGTTCATCACCACACTTCTCTTTGGCAAGCGATAAAAACCCAGATTCTTCCGTGATACTTTTCCGATAATGCCACAAAACGTCATTACAACTATCTGACAATTCGTCTGCTGCATTCCTCTGCAAAATTTAAAGATTTAAAGTTTACATTCTCTCAACTATAAATTATTTGCTAACCAAACCTTATAAAATTGCATTTCGTAATAAATTAGCCAGTTAGTTAATAGTTACCCTCTGATTCATGACACACTCCAGAACATCCAAATCGGCTAAGTTTTCGGATTTCCTTCCAC
>JAHZND010003749.1:0-16767 GCA_027744115.1 Acrocyrtus sp. NNG-2020 | reverse complement strand
CTCCAAATCGCATTTGTTTTAGCAATTTCTTTTCCTTATCACTAAATCGGTTATCCTGTTCAGCAGAAGTGCCCTGCAATAAAACACCACACCACAATAACAACAACAAGATTGAAGATTGTATAAACACATGATTTTATTTATTGACCTTTAAAGAGTTATTACCCGATCTTATTTACTATTTATCTTATTTACCAGTATGCAATCACGACCTGCAATCTACAATGTGTACCACAAAATTTAATTTCTTACCCGGAAAAACCCAGCGTCCGTCATGTTGCCCGCCTGTTATGGATATATCTTTGCTTGTATCAATTATGTATTAATTAAAAACACTTTCCTCCGGCCAGATGCTAAAACAGTCCAACTGGTCCAAGTCCCATTTACAGCAAACCGCTAAAATGTTATAACTTCACCTTCAGCTTGCTTAGAATTTATTTAATTAACTGGGAACAGTTAAATGTAACTATTTACTTTCTTCACACCAATCTAAGTTATCTTAACTTTAGAGTTGTTGAGCAAACAAAAACAATGAACAATGAACAACAATCAATGCTCGCTATAAAGTGAAACTTATGCTGTTTATAGAGGAGACTGAACATTGAATGCACCGCTCGCATTGCACTACTTCCAAAAAGCTCGTTGGGGTTTGCAGTGCTGCGTAAAAAAAGAGTCCAACATCACCCCTTTTCCTACCGGCTCATTCTATGCGTTTTCGCGTTTATTATTCCGCTCGGTCTTCCTGCCTACATGCATATGCATGCATTGCACTACACAAACACAAGCAAAGTACAGAATTAACCAGCTCAAAAAGCATAGAACAGAAAAAGTATCATCATCATCAGTCAAAAAACAGTTTTATTTTGTTGATGTTGTCAAATAAAATTTTCTCTCCTTCCTGCTCCTATTACTTCTGTGTCCTGCTCAACTTCAACTCACCAGTTCGCTCGACCCAATCAATTGGACCTATTCAAAATAGAACCCAACCTAACATAGCATACAATTCTTCTTATTATGGGATCTGGTTTATCTGCTTTCACGGATCTATAGGAAAGTACATAAACATTTTAAAAGCCTCTGTGTTCTCCCAGTTCTCCGCTTCTATCTGCCACATTTAAATGAGATATTTTTCCCTGGGACGTAATATTCCCAGCTCTCCATTCACTTTTTTCACTATTTCTCCTCGCATTCGCCTTCCCTTTTTTATCATATCAGCATCAACTATTGTCTATCCATGTCCATAAAATCCCTAAAACTGAAAATTCCCTATTCCCTTAAAACATCTCCATATTATTCTCCCATTGTCCATTCGAATCCCAGAAGAGTCGAGTGACTTGTTACATGTTTACCGCAGAGAGCCCACGAGCAAAAAAAATCCACCGAATATTTTTATTAGGCAACGCTTTTATGTAGCTTTTAGACGAAGAAGTGGAAGCCAAAAAAGCCATGAATTGAATTATACATACCGATGGATACCTATGTATACGTTTACGAGAAAAAAAGTATGGAAAAATGCTTTTTTGGTCCTTCTCCCTCCCGTTCGCGTTCTCGTCTTACGAAGAACAGACCACCAAAGCTGCAAAGTTACTGTCGTGCACAAAGAATCTTCTTCTTTATGATACGAGTAACAAGAAAACAAGTGCACCTTTTTAACATGTACAATCGCACAAGTGAGAATCCTCACTCCTCACTGAGGAGTTACCATAATCTATTATACAGGTTATGTAACACAAACTGCATTTAGTGTCTTCTTTGTCCATATATGGGCTGTTTCTCTCTATAACATTGTTACAAATTGCCCAGTCACTGCTTGCTCCACTTCCACTGCTTGCGCCCAGGTAATTCTTATGCTCCGAGAGAAAAATCACTGCTCGAATTTTTATCCCAGAAAGCCATTGGCAATGGTGATGTGGATGTCCAATGTCCTGTCCCGTCTGTATAAATTTTCTTTCTTTGTGTATGCGATAAATCCCATAATCCGAACAAGAACGGATAAACATTGTGTTGGACTTTTTTCCACGATTTTTATATGTGTAGGTATGTGCATTTGACCAGGAATGTGTATTTGGCAATGTTTTGGAGTGAATACACGTGGGTGAAGGGGTAAGACGTGAACGTGAACAGAGATTTCTTGTATTCCTGCTTTTTGACTAGTTTTTCGTGGGGACTCCTCGAACTAGTTCCCATTTTGTATTCTTCGTAATGCTCTAAGCCCCGCCTATTGAGTGGCTCATTTCTGAGGTGAAATGTACATTTTTTTGTTATCGACGGCAGAATACACAGCGCATTCAGAGCGGCATTCTGTTTGAGTCTAGTTCCTCTGCCGATCTCCTTCAAACAAATTCTCGTCCAGCAACAAAAAATCACTTTTTTACATGCAGAGATACGAGTAAATGCAGGTACACAGTGAATGTTTTCAAGTTTAAATGAATGATAATCAGAAATCAATCAATCAGCAGGTGCATTTACCTCTCCGTATAAAAATGTGCAGTTTTCGTGCACAGTACAATCAGGAGCAGCAGGGTTATCGATAGCTAGTGTTTCAATTGTCGGATTAAATATCAGCTTCCAAAATTTGAGTGTGTTTGCGAACCTGCGTGAAAATATTCAGTTGTTGGTAAAAATTAAACTCGCAAGGGCTGTTATATGATTGGACAGCTGGGAAAACTTAGAATGTGTGGCAGCGCATAATTTTTAGGCTATATGATAAGGCACTAAGGCAGTTAAGTGACAGGCAACTGGAAGTTGGTGTGAGAGTGAGAAAGCTGTTGACAAATGAGAGGACTCTGACTTCGGTTACAGGTGGAACTGGAGGAAATTAATTTCTTTTGTGCACTGAAAGACTGGTTATTTCGTGGATTGATTGAGTTCGGATTTCGGCATGCTCCAGAGGTCAGCAAACGCAGTGTCAGTCTGACCTCTGATGAACGAGAACTGGTGTCAATATGGGGACAACGGAGAGGAAGCCTGGGAGGCTTGTGGAAAGGTTTCCTGAGGAGAAGGAGAAGGCAGCTAGTTTCATACCGTGGAATGCTTGGATTTCCAGCAAATGCATTTGCCAAGTTCAGAACCATGTTCAGCGTCTGAAGCAACCGGTGGTCACCCGTTTTCCCACATTCAAAGGAAGAAGAAGACCAAACAATTATGGCGGACTTGGTCCTTCATTGGCAAACTTGACAAGTCTCCAGTATATTCTAGTCCTTTTTCTACTTCTTGTTCATCAAGTGCCTTTCACAACGCGTAAGCAAAGATGGAATACGAATGGCATCTGTCATTTGTATAATATTTTGCCATTCATTACCAAATATCATATGTATGGTCAATTTTAATCTGATTGTATTTTTTATTTTTTTGCCAGAGAAAGGCTCAAATCCGTCCACATCTTCACAATCATCCTCACCTCCTCGACTGATTTTTGCCAATCGGAGGGACATTCGTATAATTGATTTTTATTTTCGGCACGGAAGCGCCAACATAAGAGGAAATACCTCCATCGTGGTAAATGACTTGGCAGAGGCAACTGCTCTTGACATTTACTACAAAGCTGGGGTTGTCTGTTGGTCAGATATTGAAAGTGAAAAGATTCAATGCAGTTCTTTCAATACTACCGCGACAAAAAATGTCAACCCACCTTTACGGTTTACAAATGAAAAGGTAATACATACTACTTATAGTACGACACTTTTGACTTTTTGAGTCGAATGATTTTACAGAGCTAATTATAATTAGAACTTGTAATTGACAATGGTTCAAAAGGCTGCAGAAAGTAATATTATTCTTTTATTATTTCGTATTTTAGACGACAATCGTTTCGGACATTGTGGCCCCAGAAGATTTAGTTTTTGACTATGTAGCTGGAAATTTGTATTGGACGGACTCAGAAACCAATCGATTGGAAGTTGTTTCTATTTATCCTCCCTATCACCGAAAGGTTTTGATTTGGTCTGACATCGATCAACCAAGAGCCCTTGCACTTGCACCAAATCTTGGGTACTTTTTAAGCTATAATTTATATAAAAGAAATGAAGCATTAAACAACCATATAGTTAATTAAACTTTTGCACAAATTAAACATAATCATATGTACCTTTATGTATGTATAAAACTTTTCCCTTTGCTTTCGCAGATATATGTTCTGGTCTGATTGGGGCGAGCATCCAAAAATCGAACGTACATCAATGGATGGAAGTCTTCGGAAAGTAATTGTGGAAAGAGACGTCTTTTGGCCCAATGGAATTGCTGTTGATCTTTTTCAGCAGTACCTGTATTGGGCAGACGCTAAACTTCATTATATCGGGCGTGTGGATTTTGAAGGTGGTGGCCGTATAATGATAAACAAAGGAGCACCATCACATCCATTCGCTTTAGTATATAGTTCTAATTACTTGGTTTGGTCCGATTGGCGTACAAAGTAATATATTATTCAAAAGAATCACGTTATCTTATGATTACAGAATACACAATGCATCATAAAGCTTAATTATGAATAATTTTGTGTTCTCAGCTCGTTGCATGTAATGCGGTCAAACGGAAGTAACCTGAAAACACTTACTACGAAGCACAATATTCTTCCTATGGACTTGTCCGTGTTCAGTGACCAACTGTATCCACCTCCTGTTTGGGCAGGGATGTATCCCATCAGCCCTTGTGCAAGTGCTGGCTGTAGTCATTTGTGCCTTCTTCATTCCGTCCAACCTTACTACAAATGCGCTTGCCCGATAGGGATCAAACTATTTCCAAACAGTACTTCTCGGTGTTCTCCACAAATCACAAATTTTTTAATCGTTGCCCGAGGATCCGACATTCGCAGAATTTCACTTGACACGGACGACTTTACTGATGTCACAATCCCCCTTACTGGGATAAAACACGTTCTTGCCGTTGATTATCATGTTGAGTCGGGCTATGTGTTTTGGACAGATGACGAAGCAACTCGAATAAAAAAAGCAAAATTGGATGGTTCGAATCAAACAGTCGTTGTTCGAGACGAGATAATACATCCCGATGGATTGGTTGTAGACTGGGTTGCGCAAAATTTGTACTGGACCGATGCAGGCACAGATCGCATTGAAGTTTCAAGATTGGACGGCACCTTTCGGAAGATCCTAGTGAGCCGTGGACTACAGGAACCAAGAGCGATAAGTATCGATCCTTACAAAGGCTTTCTCTTTTGGAGTGATTGGGGCAAAAAGGCAAAAATAGAAAGAAGTCTTTTGGATGGCACCGAAAGAGTAGCTATTGTGAACGAAGAAATATATGAGAAAACTACTGGAAGCAACAGAATGACAATCAAGGAACCTTTCACGGATCCAATGGGAATCAAAGGGGTGAATGTTGGAGATGCAAGAGCCTGGAACATTACTAATCCTTGCAAAGGAGACAATGGCGGCTGTGCACACTTGTGTATATTCAAACCTTCACTGACCACGTCTAAGAAATACATTTGCGCTTGCTCTTCTGGCTACGAATTAAGCTCCGATGGGCGATCTTGCTCCATTCCAGATGCATATATAGTGTTTTCTAGAGATGGAGATTTGCACAGGATAAGTTTGAACAGGACAGCTGGCACGAATATGGATGATGTAATTCCAGTATCTAAAGTAAAGGCAGCGAGTGCTCTAGATTTTGACACAGTAGAGTCACGAATTTATTGGTCAGATACAAAGATCAAAGCAATATTCAGAGCATTCATGAATGGCAGCGATACAGAAAAAGTAATTGAGTTTGGAGTAGCCCATCCTGAAGGAATTGCAGCGGACTGGCTTTCGCGGAATATTTACTGGACGGACCTGGAAAAAAATCGAATAGAGGTTGCAAAGCTAAATGGAGAGCACAGAAGAACTGTTATGTGGTTGGATGTAGATTCTCCTAAAAGCATAACACTCCATCCTTCTCGTGGATGGATGTACTATGCCCTATGGAGAGCGCCAAACCCCTGTATTGAAAAGGCAGCTTTAGATGGAAGTCAGCGATCATCATTTGTTACTGGAGTAGGACGGGCGAATGGGCTTACCATTGATCACGAAGAGAGCTACTTGTACTGGACGGATATCGACTCAATGACAATTGAACGCTGCTCCTTAGACAACCCTGTGGGAACTCGCCAAGTGGTTCAACCTGCGAGGAGTGGCTTTAAACCTTTTTCGTTGGCCCAGTATCAAGAGTACATATATTGGAGTGATATGAGCTCACAGACAATTCAACGAGCACATAAAAGTTACAATATGTTCCATGACAGTGCCCAGTCAGCAGCAGAAAAACCACAAAAACTTGCATCTGCCTTAAATATAATAGACATGACCGTTTATCATAAGTTGAAGCAAGTTGGTTGGAATCCTTGCTCTATGAGTAACTGCTCTCACCTTTGCTTCTCCATACCTTCTAATGATGGCAGTACTCCAAATGGACACACCATCGCCCAGTGTGGCTGTCCAACGCATTATACCTTGTCAAAAGATGGAAGATGCTTTCCTCCGAAACAGTATATCTTATATTCCAGTGGTGCCACCATTTCCAGACTAATATTAGACTCGGACGGCTGCCCTGATGCAGTTATGATGGGAGGACAGTCACAGAAGCAACGTGGAATTAGTGCAATTGCATGGGATGGTCATTCTAGAAATATTTTTTGGATTGATGCAAAAACGCAAGATATTAAAAGAGCGGGAGAAAATGGTGGTGGTGCAACTGGCCTTATTAATTACGTAGATGAAGTTTTCAAAGCGTACGACCTTGTATTTGATCCAGTACGTCAGCTTTTGTTCTGGACATGCGAAAATTACAATTCCATTAATGTAACGGACCCGTCTGGACGGAACTTGGGCAGCGTTCTTAGCAGTAACTCTAGAGAGAATGAGAATGAGGATGATGACTCAGGTACACGGCCAAGGTTGTTAGCGCTTCATCCATACAATTCACATTTGTACTTTTCGAACGACAGAAAAATTGAGCGAATGAAGTTGGACGGAATGCAAAGAATGGTGGTTGTTCGTGGGGCACATTCTATTGGAGGTCTTGCTGTGGACATAAACGAAGGGCTCCTATTTTGGAGTGATGCTGGATCCAGAAGGATTGAGATGAGTGATTTGGATGGAAGAAATAGGAAACTACTTATTGGAGGCTTGGATTCGCCTAGTTCAATTGCTGTTATGGGAAGGTATGACAAATCTAGAAACCATATCGTTTTTGTAATAGTAACGAGTAAGTTAAATCGGTTTATAATCTACCTATGTTTGTATCTCTCCTGTGCAGGTTTTTGTACTGGATAGAAGATCGTGGAGGCGTGGAACGAGTTGATAAATATACTGGAGAGGAACGGATGCGCGCCCTACCGAGGTCGGAGAAAGCCAATCATATAGTTTTTATAAATGATTCAATAACGGATCACGTGAGTTCTCATTTGTATATTATTAATTATTAAGGTGATAGCTGGGTAAAATGAACTAAATGAGACAGGGAATCTTTTGTTATTATTCTAACGTTGCTCCATTTGTTCTTTATATCTACAGCATTATTCAAATTGTGGCAATCATTGCACTCAGCTCTGCGTAGATTCGGAGTGTTCCTGCTTTGAAGGGTTTGTCCTTGCCATGGAGGATAAACGGACGTGCGGCTATCGGCTTTCCTGTGGTCCACATGAATTCAACTGTACTCGAGGAAAAATCGGCTGCATTCCCATTCAACTTAAATGCAATGGAAAAGTTGACTGTGCTGATGGGAGTGATGAACAGGATTGCGTTGATGAAATCTGTGACTTTAGGTGTCCTTGTGAAGGGGCCTGTTTTAAGCCAATTTGCCTTAAAAAACACCAACTCTGCGACGGCAAGCCTGACTGTCCGGGAACTGGATATGATGAGAGCGAACATGCTTGCGCGATTGCACATATAGCAGGAAAGGATGGTTTATCCGGTAGTCAAAACGATGATCATTCTGGTACTACGTCAGCGCTCACCACCGTGGCCATGCCTATCCTGTTAATTATTTTGATTATTATTGGAGCCATTACTTGGTACTGCGTCAGAACTCGACAAAACCTTTCTTCAGAGGGTGACACTTGCACTGATCCCCTCAACGCCCCTGGAACGACCATGACCACTGTAAATACAGCTGACACTCTCCATCAATTTACAAGCACAAATGGCTCCTCCTCTATTGGCTCTTCACCATACTGCGAACTGCTTGTCCCTCATCCATCTCCAGCAACTGAAGTGAGAAGCTTCTGCTGTCACGGGAATTATGCCATGTATTATAAGTCCGTGGAGCCAGCTCCGCCTCCAACCCCCTGCAGCACAGATGTTTGCGACAATTCAGACATTTATGCTTTCGCTCCCCCACCAAGTCCTCATACATCCAGTCCGCATTCCACAATTAGGTCTTACCCGCCTTATCCACCCCCACCGTCTCCTGATTTAACATGAAGGAAACTCCAAGGGCAAACGGATATGCCCATAACTATAAATGTTGATACTGTTTTATTTTGTGCCGATGACTAAAGTTATTTTTACTGTAGTTTTAGCGAATGAACAAATTATGGCTGCTATAATTAAATAGCCTTTTTATTGTTGACTAATCATTAGGTTTTATAGATTACTTGTATAACTTGTGGTTTATTATGTTACAACTGAGCGTGACTGAATAACCTCTTCAGAATTTCTGATTTTAAAATGTTTTCTCATATTTGTTCTCTTAATTTTTGTTGTTGTATTACCGTTTGTATTTTGAGTTTTACAGCTGCAATTATTTCTTTAGAAAAATCGCTGTAATTAAATACGCGTATCAGAATTTTTTTACTTATATTTATGCATAATTAAAGTTGTCAATCGCGAAAGTGCTTTAAACTGATGAAAAATGAAAGTGGGAAATGCGAGCGCGTACTTTCTTTGTTTTATTCATTTTATTGGATTTTTAATGGGAAAACGTAGCAATTTCAAGCGTTGCCAGCAAAAAAAACGTGGAAGGAGCACGAGCAACAGCACAATCATCAAGAAGAGGGGATATTAGATTTGAATAGGATCCAAAAAGATTAGAAATTTTTTTCCATCAAGATTTTGAAATGTATGGCTAATGTAAGAAATTGACCATTGCCATCGTCGGAGTAGAGTTCCAAATTGAACTCGAGAGCATCATGGTTCATGTGAGTGTTGACTCCGTCTCCTCTGTGTGGTGCATTCTACCACTACTCCTGCTATATGGAAATTATTTTTTGGCGTGCATACTTTTTTTTCATAAAAGAACTCTTCTTGAAAAAGAAAGTCAGTAGTAGAAAGGGGAAGGAAGAAAAGATGCATTTTTCACATGCCTCCGTCCTGGCTGTTGTAGCTCTAATTTGATTTGGAATGGCTATTGGTGTGCATTACATTATGAAAATGATACTTCATAATGCTAATTTTAATATTATGCTTGTGTCTGCTGATGAGATTAGCTGACAAGAGATAAGCTTTCTGAGTGTGTAATGGGATGAGGTTTTTAAAAAGAGGAGCCAAAAGAGCAATGTAACATGACGATAGTCTCCATACCTCGATAAATCATTGCCATCATCTTCAATATTTCAGGTCCAATGACTTTGATGTTGGCCGCAGTGCATATATTATCAGAAATATCATCGTGCCACATTCGTGATTTCGAATTAGAACTCGAGAATTGAAAATTAAATTTTTGGATGAGATGAAAACTATGAAACTAGTCTGTATTCTGTGTTTTATAATTTATTTCGTGGTCTGTAGCATTTTTGTGCAGTTTGCGAAATGGTAGGCACTGTCTCTTTATAGAAGGGAGCTCTTTGTATTATTTTTTTTCTTCATATCCACGTGTGTGCACTGTTCAGTGCAATATGAAATGAAATGATTCGATTTGAATTGAGCAGGAACGGTTTCCCATCTCCTATCAGATCGGCAAATCTATAGAAGAAGCTAGAGTGCCGTCGCAGCTTATGGTCTGGTGTTATTGTCGCATGTAACCTGCTCTTTTTGGCACCAACCATAAAATCGTTTGACGAAATTAATCACTTCTCAATGCCTCCAGGCGTGACCCGAATAATTATTTATAATTGCAATGATAATGCAAAAAGAAGGAAAAGGCTCGAGGAAGAAGAATTTGTTCTGACAAAATGCTTTCTCAAAACCGTTTGATAAGAAAATGTGTGTCCTTCCCTTTTTCAAACCGAGTAACAAATGTACAAGTAATCATTGTAGAAGGCAACAGGGCTTGCTCGCTCCTTCCATGAAAACGTAGGATGGAACATTCTCCTGATAATTTTTTCTGTTTTGCAACTGTGACAGGTTGACAGAACGGAACATAAGTAATGTAATTGCGACAAAGTCCACCTGGGCCTTGTTTATTCCTCTGATGGGCGTCTTAGAAAAGAACAAGTTATGAAAAGGACTGTCACTTCAAAGGGAAAAAGCTCATCGGAGAAATAAGTCATGTTTCGTTTGCCCCAGGTCTTACAAAAAGTCAGAAGGCCAGAAGCATTTTTCAGTCTTTTTAGCTTTGGCCTACATCAGCTCCGGTTTCAAAAAGATGGATGGCATGCTGCAAAAAGAAACTTGCATTTTTGTCGTGTCTGTGTCTCCCAATAGTCCCAATAGCCCCAATTGCATTTTTAAGTAGTGCTTCAAACCAAAAAAAATTTCGCCACAGTTACCCCACCACTTCTCTGAAAAGCAGTTCGAACCGGGTAATGACTAATGGGAAAAAGGATTATGATGATGGTGGTATTGATCAGATAATGGGATGTGGAATGCAGAATGCATGCAAGCAAGTAGCAAATCGGTAATAACAACAAAGATTTTTTATGATCTTGATTATTGACTTTTCTCTTTAAAATTTATGAGGTTGCCATCTGCCACTCTCCGGGGTAGCAGCAGCACCCCGGCATGCGAATGAGATTCGTCAGGCACGGGAGTCCGCAAATTTCCACTCTTAAAATTCCGATCCCAATACCCTTACTACAGCTAAAAAGCCCTCCACATATTTTTTCCATTATCTTTCATTTTAAAAAATGAGTCATTCTTTTATTCTTAGGCAAAAGCTATACCACTTGATTTACCGCTAGCTCATTCACCCAACTTATTATGTTCCCGTAAAAGCAAGGGACGTACTTTTCCTATGACATTAAGAAAATTTATTGCACGGTTTTCCTTTTTGAGAAAAGGTGGACCTCCTTTGCAGAAAGAAATTATTATTATTTTTATCTAATCTTTTTGAAAGAATGCTGCTCAGAGCAATCAAGTGTATCCAAGCAGAGCCTGTTTGCTATGTGGCTTGTTAGAAGCAAAACATTTTTATATGCCAATTTAATCTCTGTCCCCTATCATACATCTCTTTTCTCCGGAGCTGAAAAAAAAAGTTTTTTGTAGGAAAAAAATTTGCACACGTTTATATTTCAGATAAACGATATCAAAATAGCCCCCAAGAGTGGCACTTTGTAATGTGCCAGTTTACTCCTTATGAAATCCGATCCGACCTTTTACAACAAAAACAACACGATAAAGAGATCCAATAAATAATTTTTTATAAGGGATAACGAACGATGCGATAAACGAGACGGGGTTTTTCTCCGCAAGAGTTATGTCAGTCTGCACAATATTTACATTTTGCCACAAGTTCAAATCTGATGGGATTCCGCAAAAAGATTTTCTCCCATGCCTCACCACTCTTCAAGAGTGAAGATCAATAGTAGTCGCTCAGAGCAGAGGAGCAAGACACCCACGCGGTCAACAAAAATAAAGACTTTTTTTCCTAAATTTTGGCGAAAATGTTAATGAAATCCTGCTGCGGTTTACAGTTTACAGTGTTGGCGTGTCTTTTCCCCAGTCAATAAGCAGCATATTTTTAGAGAGGTACATATTTTCACGTAAAAAAATCCATTTTTTTTCTTTGTTAGCGCAAATTTGGAACAGTGTATTGCAACCCATCTTCATATAGCTTCCCTATTGATTTCGAAGCCAATGAGAAAGGAGCGGAAACCAAGGAACTATAAAGCGCGGAGCAGCACACAACCTATTGCAATGAGAGCACCAAACTTTTATACTGTGTCCATCTTCGTCATCCTCGGCGGAAGAAAAATGTGCTGATGGAACATACAAGATTTCTTCGTCATTTGATCCTTCTCCCTTTTGGTGTTAACTGATGAACAAATTTTGGAAACATATTTGTTCGCCCTTTCTCCTCTTCCATCAATATTCATCTGCTATAAGTAATTCTTCCTTCGTGTGGGGTAGGATGGGTCTATATATAATATTATGATTTTATCATGTGTCCGATATGGCATCGGCTGTTTTCACTGTTTGCAACAATTTAATCTTCTTAGTTTTTTCTCTTTTTCTAGGTAGAAAACTAGAAAAGACTATTGGCATAAAACGCACGACGAAACATCGAGCATAATATATGTATGTAAAAAAAGTATCCGTGACGCTTTCCTCTTCCTTAATAAAAAATAGGGAGGAAGAAGAGAAAAGATGATGTAGTGCAGGCAGATTGGAGTGTTCACGCGACATGCAATTGGAATGTGTTTTTCAGGCGGGATATAGAAAAAATATTTTATTTGTGAGAAGCTCTGAGTTTATTTTTAATTTTATTGGAACCACTTCTAATTTTTTCCTCCTCATCGGCAACCATCACAGTGGTAGTGGTAGGAATAAGGAGCATCATCACATTTTCTTCTTTCATCTAAAAATGAATCTGACAAAAAAATCTATTGACTGGTGTACGTACACTGTAACTGTACAATACTGAGGGAATGCACTTGCTTCTGTCGGAGAATAATTTTTTTGCTCTTGCAACTTTGCAAGATCCTGCTCTAACGTGTACATATCTTCTGCGAAAAAAATAGCTGTGCGCATACCCGTTTTCTGCAAACGTCATGTCAAAATATATTTTTTATCAAATAAATAATTATGATTATGAGAAACGATGAAATGGAAGGATAAGAGCTAAGTCCTCTGGTAAATCAAAATTGTTTTTTTTGCTGCCGATGTGGACATGGGGCATTCTAAGAACTCTGAGGCTAGTTGCTGGTTGCAGGTTGCAACGCCAACGCCCACCTGTTGAATTGTAAGAGAGTCGCCCTTGCGTAGGATTTTCAGCTGTATAACGTGGGCTTTTAAATTTGAATTTAATTACCTTCCCCGAGCAGGTAAAAAAGGGTGTCTACTAGAGCGGAGTAGTGGAAAAATATTTTTTTAAACTTGGAGAGAAAATCTTCTTTCCCGGCCTATGTTTACTTACACATTTTTGAATTATTATTGGCATTTGGTATGTTTTACGCTTCGACAACGTGAAAAAAGATGATAGCTCGGAGTAGAGAAGAAAAAAGGAAGAGCGTTTTGCACAGAGATATACACATGGGCATGATCTTTTTTCGTTCATTTTTTCTCCACTTTTTGCACAGGAAAAACTGAAAATATGCTTTTCGCCTAAACTGTGTGTGTACACTAGGATGGCAGTGAAATGTGTGCGTTTTCCACTGTGCAAAACATTAGCCAGTCATAATCATAATAATAAATGTTCCCCAATGCTAATGTGCGAATGGGCCAAGAAAACCCTAAGCATTTTCAGATGCAAAAATCTGTGTGAATTGGCTTTTCCGAGTGATAGTGATGATATAGCCGTATAGAGTAGTTGCCACTGCCAGCTAGGAAGACGTTAATGCATATCCGTGTGGCGAATATATATTTTACCTATAAAAAAATCCGAATCTACCTACACCTACTACTCTAATAATAATATGATAATGTGTGAGTAGGGAAGAAAAAAATAGTACGAAAAAGCGACGGAAATCTCTCTCCCTCTCTTTGGGACAGGAGAAATAAGCCAGAAATACTAGGAAAATAAGGATGATGAAAAACGGAGGAATGCTCAATGTCGAAAATATGGGCACGGCCCTGGCCCTCATCTTCCCATCTCCATCATATCCCCAAAGCCACACTAAACATTAGCAAGACCATAAGATTGGATCAGAAGATTATCACCAACATAATCAAGAAGAGGAGGAAGAAGAAAATGTGGCAAACGTACGTATTTTTCTTCCGTTTTTTACAAAAAAAATTATAAGTGTTTTAAAGACGTAACGTTGAAAATATTTCGGAA
Organism: Acrocyrtus sp. NNG-2020; assembly: GCA_027744115.1. Classification (NCBI taxonomy): domain Eukaryota; kingdom Metazoa; phylum Arthropoda; class Collembola; order Entomobryomorpha; family Entomobryidae; genus Acrocyrtus; species Acrocyrtus sp. NNG-2020. The sequence goes on along the minus strand of JAHZND010003749.1, from coordinate 2,679 downwards.
CGGCCACATATTAAAATATATATTCTCGGACAGGGTGAGAGAGAGAGAGAGACAGGAAGAAAGAACGTCTTCATAAGCTTTATATATATTCCAGTCACAAGGGCGTATCGGTAGGTATTTTAAAAAAGTCACACGTTGGAAGGAATCCGCAGCACCATCCCATAAAAATTCATATCTAGCTCTTATCTTGTCTAAGCTTTGGCTGTGGCTTATCCACATCTCAATTCTCATAAAAATCGTGTCACACTGAAACACAAATATATACAATTTCTGCCAATTTTTTTCATGTATCATTTTTTTATAATCCGACATTTTTTGCAGTAGTACTCCACATACAGTTTTAGACATACAGGGCGGCTTGGAGGAAAGCTCGAGAAAGAAAAAAAAACAGGAGGAACAAAAGAGTTGAGTATAATTGCTAAATTTCAGTTGTTTCGCGTACCTCAACAGGATCGAATCAAAAGACGGAATTTGTCAACAAAAATATCTTTCGATCAGTTTAATAAGTGACCAGGACGTAAGCGGACGTGTACGCAGGCAACGCTGTGGAATATTTTACATTTTTTTTTGCTTTGAGAGGAGAAAGACAAAAATATTTTCGCTTTTCTATCAAGCACATTTTTCTCTTTGTTCTGTCGGGCATAAAGCCAGTAGAGCTGAGGGGTGCTTGTGTGTAGTAGACATTCTCCTTTCGGAGTTGTAACAGGCATTGTTCCCAAATTGGATTGCGAAGGAGGTGCAAGGGGGACGCGTCCTCCATATTCGTTTTTACTGAATCTACAAGAATAACGTTTTAAGCAACTTTCCTATTGTTCGCAACTTTTTTAATTAATATTTTTTAAAAATTATTTCAATCCAGCTTTATTTGCTCATTTTTTATTAAGAGGAAGCAAAAGTTTAGTTGTTAAAAATGGCGAAGGAAATTAAGGTTTATGGTGAAGCCCTGGAGCATGGATTTAAAAGTAAGTGGTTATCTTTAACTTCTGTTAACTTTACTGAAATAAATTTTTATTTCAAGTTAATCTAAAATTAAATGGTTAAATTCCCTTCTTGGTGTATAGATTGGCTAAACCACTTCAAAATTGAATTAGGAGGGCTCAACGTATCCAAATTGTTTGTGGATGTGGAAGGTCCCGGAGGAGTAAAGCCTGAAGTTACCCTAACAGTGAAAGACGGTATTATGGACTGTGCCTACAAAACACCCCTCGAGGGAGACTTTAGCTTCAGCGTCTTATTCGATGAAGAGCACGTCGACGGAAGCCCGTTTCTCATCAAGGTGGAAGGCGAATATGTACTTGACACCGCAAAAGTCAAAGTTTCTGGGGCTGGTTTAAAGGAAGGACGCAAAGGACAATTTAATGAAATCAATGTTGACCCAAGAGAGGCGGAGATTCAATGTAAGAAAGCAAAATTAAATTAAAAAAGTTACTTCAGTAAATCTCTTTTTTTCAAGCAGACTGCTCAGTAAACATATTTTGTCTTCAATTACAGTTCCATTACAGTACCATATGGAAGGGCCAAGTAAGGCAGATATTACACTGAAAAATAACGGCAACGGCACTACCACAGTCCGCTACAAGTCCTTTACTGCGGGCGCTTACAAGCTTTCACTGACATATTTGAACTTTCACGTTCCTGGAAGTCCACTCCAGATCCGGATCAAGTAAAAACCCGAGAAAAACATTATTTGCCATTTTACAGTAATTTTATTTTTTTGTGCATATAACAAATAACATTTTAATTATTATGGCTCTGATAAGGACAAAAAAGCACAACAAGACATCAATGTAAATTATTAACCTTACCATTTTAAAACTATCTCTCTTACCTTATCTCTTCAATTTTTTCATTTACTCCAAAAAAATCTCACTTTTCCCCATCCTCAAATTTAGATTCCCATTTCAAAACTAGGATAGATAAAATTTAGCGTAATGATTTAAACCAAGGCCATTCTCATTTTCCTCAGAAAACCTTTCAAAAGTTTTGGTCAGAGGTATCCTTTCAATCAGCTATTGCAACAACCTCTCAAAAATAAAAACGGTTATAAATAGTTGTGATCAACTCAAGTGTAAATGCAGTCAATTTAGAAAAAAATCTTCTTCATTTTGAAATGAGCACAACTCTAATTATAGCAGAATTGCAAGAAATAAAATATTGCAGGTGGTATTCAGTGTTCAGAGAAAGCAAAAAAATATTGTCGCGAGAACAGAAAAACAAAACAGCATTTTAGCATAATTCATAGCATTTTAGCACAAGCAGAACTATTTAATTACTCTTACTATAATTATTATATACCTATATATAGTGTACTATATTGACATTGATTTTTTTTGCGATCATGCTCTTGAAATGTTATCAATATCAATGATGATGGTATAATGCAAATATGTTCTACATAAAAAATGTGTTCTAGTTTCGTGGTTTTAAATAAAAAATACATCTAGAAAAAAAAGTCTTCTAAAAATACAAAGATATTTTTTTGACGAGTGGATGAAACGATGACAGTGGGCGCGTTCTATTTATCCACCTCAAGTTTTATTTTCCTTTCTTCAGGTGGGCAGAGCATCATATAATCAGAATCATATTGAGTGAAAAAAATAATCTAGAAAAACAAGTTCAATGCTGTTAAGCGTTTCCTCCCATCACTCTATATGCATTTCCGTGAACATACTCTTTCGT
>JAHZND010003748.1:0-16120 GCA_027744115.1 Acrocyrtus sp. NNG-2020 | reverse complement strand
GCGACTGAACTGAACACCCAATGCATTACAATTTACAATTCACTGTGTACTCCACATTTGTCGCTGCTGATACATGTCTGCACTGCATAACTGCGTACTCGCAATCAGTGACTCATATCAAGCCGCTTTTCTTCCCGACAATGCAGCTCAGGCTGTTTGAAGCGATTTTAAATCTCTTTTTAAGGATTAGTCATCTTTATTCCCCTGAAATAATCTGCACTCGCTCTTGGGAGAAAGATATTTTACGCAACGTACTTCTATTGTACAATAAAATTCACAGAATGAATTTTATTGTACAATAGAAGTACGTTGCTTGAATGCAAAGTTCGCATTTTTAAAGAAGCGGATGTACGTTTAGGTAACACCTCAAAAGCCCTTTTTATTATTGCGTATTGTTATTCTCTTCCAAGTAGTAAACATCGTAAACATCCAAGTAGTGAGACGTGTATCATTTATATAATTATGACATGATGACTGCAGAATAAAGTCATAAAAGACCTTTTCTGTATTTTTTTCCGTGGCGCAGTCATGACTCTGGTGGGAACGGACATTTTTCAAAATGCGTTTTAATAATCGCTTAAAAAACTGTGTTAAGAAGAACTGTAATTTCATCTTTGTTATATACGAAGAAAAGCACGGGACAAGTACCTCGAGCTAGCTATAAGAGATGCTCATGTTTAGCTGTTTATCTCGGCCAAGTCTAATATATTTTTTAAACAAAAGATGAATTAAGCAAGTTAGAAGTTCATTTACAGTTGTTAAAACACGAATCAGACAGGACACTAGTTTGGATTCAAGTTTGTGTAAAAAATATTCTTGGAAGTGGCAAGTAATGACATTAGTGGTTCATTTAAAATAGAAAAAATATATTTGAGGTACATAGTTCGTATGAGGATGTTTACTAAAAGAACCGTTAGCCGTTTTAACCAGTATGTTTTTCATGCACTTTGAAGCTCTACTTGCCATGCAAAATACATATGGAAAGGATGCAATTCACACTGAAAGAGGACACAAAGAGTTTCATGAAACTGTTTTGTTGCAATAACTTGCAAAGAAAATTGGCGAAAATGTATGAAATCAATAGATTTTCAAAGAGTAAATTGAAAAGTAGGTTAAAATGTGGATTGAAAGGAGTTTACTGGTCGTGGTGGTTTAAAAGGTAGCCCATTTCACTGTTGCAGTCCTTTCATTCAGCCCAGTTTATGGTGTGGTGTGGGTACAGCAGGGTCGAAACGAGAAACACGAAGCGTTTTGTGCAATTATTCTTTATTACACCCCAAATAAGAGGGAGTCATTAAGTGAGTAATTTTTTCTTTCGAAAAAGGGGACAAGCAAATAAAAGAATAAATATTATTTTATGATTACACGTATTCCACGGGTGTTGACAGTAATTGAGGAAATGAAAACAGACACTAGTCAGACCTATCATCCCTCTCCTAAACTGAGTTGACTTGACATGATGAATGTTGCTAAAGCTGGTGCGCTGAGGATGAGAATGAAGATAGGTATTTTGGTGGATGCGGACGGTTTGTGAATANAGTCAGACCTATCATCCCTCTCCTAAACTGAGTTGACTTGACATGATGAATGTTGCTAAAGCTGGTGCGCTGAGGATGAGAATGAAGATAGGTATTTTGGTGGATGCGGACGGTTTGTGAATAGAGTCTGCGAAACCACAGACGCTTCATATTCCGTCAAAATTATAGCACTGCTCAGCGTGCACTAATGAAAAAATGTTGGCACGATAGTGCAGTAGTGGCGCTGCGAAGAGAGTTTTCCTGGGAGGAGGGTGCATTGTTGCCTTCTCTCTGTTCTCTCTTTCTCTGTCGATTAACTATCATACCAATCTTTTTACTACCGATCATGCTGAGAATCGTATGAATAATGCTGGTTTAAATTATCTCTGGAGATGGGCTCATTTTTAACGGGAATTATATGGATTTTCGTAATTTTAGGAGTAATATGTAAAACCATGTAATCAGACAAAATAGCCGTTTCATCAACCCTGACGAATGACACATGGGGCTTTATGGCACTGAGTTGCTGACTTTACTCCCACTGCTTCCCATTTTAAAAGGTTTAGTCACGGAACAGGAAGCCATTCTGACTAGCAGTTGTACGGAGCGACGTGGTAAATATCACGGGGTGCAAGTACCAATTACGTAATCCTTTCCACTCAGACATTCAATTGATTCAATGAAAATGTTGTTCCTGACGTATTTAAAGGGTACTTTCAGGGAAATAAAGAGGCTGTCAAATAAAGATAAATATACGGTACTAAATGCAGAGAAAAAAATAACTAGGGATGCTTACATAACCGGAAGGTGCAGATAATATACAGATTCAAAGAAAACTTTGGAAAAAGTAGAAGGTGTAGTATGCTGTTGCTGATTTTTAAATTGTTTAGGCGCTTACTTACAATTATGTTGATTGAAGTTTCATCGAAAAGACAGGTACGTATTAAACGAGCGGTTATAAATAAAATTTTGTCCTTTTTGAACAGCCGATCAAGGATGAAGAGAGCAGTAATAGTGAGCAGTTGGACGAAATGATAATTCAGTTGTGGAGTATCGTAAATGAGAAAAATGACATCCTGCGGCGGCAAACAGAGCTGGAATACTTACGGAGGAGTCATAGACTAGAGGTAATTTTTTTGAAGAGGAAATTAATAATTATAGTGCTGGAAGTCACAGGGCCATAACGTGACTTTCAATTTTGCACTTCCCTTTCATTTCACTTATTTTGATAATAACTTTTACTTCACAGGAAATGCAGTCTGAGCTAGAGTTTCAACTCAGGATACTGATGGATACACCTGAAGACCAGAGAGCAGTTGACCACGCAAGTACAGAGCAATTGCTTCTGGACGAGTAAGTGAAAAATCTGCGATTTAATAGGTTGAGCATGGAAAATCCCACTTTGACTAATGCGTGCACGCTTGACTTTTTTACAGACTGCTGAAGTTGGTGGATGAACGGAACGAGGTTGTAGACTGGCTTGATTACTACCGTCAAATGGACAGGGAAGAGGAGATGAATGTGAGCAAGTCCATTACCGAATTCAAAAACCAGAGTTCCGCTGGACTAGCGGAAATGGTGGCGCAGCTCAAGTTGAAGGGGAAAAAGGACAAGAGTAAAAAGGAAGAGAAAGTGAAGAATGGAAGTATCTTTAGTAAATCATCTAAGGCAATCAAAAAGGATGATGACCAGTTGTCCGTAGCCTCTGCTTCAAAGTCTACCAAGAAAAAGGAAGGAAAGTCATCTTCCCTAGGGATATTTGGTACATTAAGAAAGAAAGCGTCAAAAAAGCAAAAGTCTACCGTAGATGATGATAAAGATGTAGGAGAAACCAGTGCTCCCATTAAATAGATATAGAAAAATGGTAGAAGCACTCTTTAAACTTCCGAGTTTTGAGTAGATAAGGATTGCTAGCAAGAAGTAAACTCATTATCAGTCCAAAAACGTTTTTTGCCATTTAGAAATCACAATTGAACGAAACAAGTGTCGAAAGTACCTACTTGAAGTAAAGTAGTCCACTGGTATCTCATTTTCTTAAGTGTCAAGGGTTCTCAGCAAGGAAAATAGCAAATCAATGCTTGAACATTCCATTTACTTACAGAAAGGACAAAATAAGGGTAAATGTGATGATGGATGTATGTACCTCTTCTTCAGAAGATGCCTTGAAAATGAAAATAATTCCACTAGGATATACGTAGCTTTATAATTTTTAGACTTACATAAAAATGAAGTGTCATAAAGTACTATCATTCCCACAGGATTTTAGTTTTTTGACTAGTATTAATTTCACTTACATTTCCTGTAGAGTGTGGAGGATTCACTTTTTCTAGCTTTATTTTATTATAGGCAACAGTTTTTTGCGTAGCCAACTCAGCTTTGAATAGACAGTGATGTCTGCGAATTTGTACAATTGTGTATGATGACGAGACGGATTTTCGCAAAACAGGCATAACATATTTTACGCACATTTAGTTTTTTGTATAATCTTCCTTAATTAATGTTAACCAATTTATTTAAATACAGTATATGTGTGGCCTTCTTTTGCCATATGCACACAACTGCTTATAAATACGCGAAATTAACAATTGCCATCATTTTCACTTAAAATGACGCAACCCGAAGCCGCGTTGGCAATGTCAGTGTGTTTTGCTTACAGATAAAGTTTTAAACTTTCAGTCCCTTTCATTTTTAAATGAGCAAATAGTGTTGTGAAAACAGATTTTTTATATTTATTTTTAAGTGAATACGATTTTACTTGGAATATACTCTTTTTCCTAGTTGGAGGCGTGCTAGAATACTAGTTCCGCTCTATTTTTTGTCGATGGTACCCGTTCTTAAGTTTACAGGATAGTCTTTATGGGTGATTTATATGCTTATGTACCTACTTTTTACTTCTAGCCCTGTACACAAGCCTTAAAAACTGTAGTGCACATATATTAATCTGCGCTGATTACTTTTATTAACTGGATTGTATTTGAAGGTGATTTAATAAAAAAATGTAGTCTCATAATAATTGAATAAAGCACATTCTTCGATCGCTAATACACATGTAGAAATATTAAAATATGGCACATTTTTCCTGTGCATGTACTGCACATTAATAAAAAAAGTACAAGTGCATAACTATTTAATAATCATATTTGAGCATATTTTTACTGTTTCGCGTTACTTAAACTGTTTTTTACACAAGTGTTGCCTTCGTGGCAGTCATTTTCAATTATAATGCCGCTAGGCAAAGGCTGGCACATGTCGACTTTGTCATGCAAATCATCACTTAACGGACTAATGTCCAGGGGTAGCTGCTTTCCAAGAAACATTGCTCTTTCAGTATGATCCAAAACTTCATATCGTGTGAGAGGATGCAGCAGGATGGAAAGATTGCCATGATTTTCCATGAACCAAGTAAGTGCTGGAGAGATCGACGATTTGTTACAACAAGTCTCAAAGCTGCCAATGGGATGTGGCCCCACTGGCTCACGATTAAATCGGTTCATTCTGCAGTTGGCTAGAAAGCCGTTGTCTATCTGAGCTTGGATTTGTCTTCTGCGCATGAAATTAGGTATATATAATTATTTTACATATAATTTAAGCCAAAATATAAATGCTTGTTCAGACTGTAATTACGAATCTTAAAATTAAGCTTATCACAAAAGTTCCTACCTGAATGTCAAAGCTTCCTGTGTGTTTTCTTGATTTGTCTGGAAAAAGTACGTGTGAAAGTGGTAGCCATGAATTTCACCGACAGTCTTCTTTATCTCTCGCTCTCCCTTATTTTCAGCCTTGCTAAAGCTTTGTCCTATAACTGCGAACAACACAAAACAAATTCCACTGAAGTAGCATACTTGATAGAATTTCTCTGTCATGATGACTATGCAGTGGATCGGAAACAAATGAAAGAAGCCAAATCAACTTTTGACAAATAATCTTTTCACTGATTGCAATCGCAAGTTATTAAAAACTAGATAGAATGCTACAGAGTCGCTGTCTTCCGCTATTGCCAATACTTCCTGGATGTTTGCCTGGTCCTGAGTACTATGGGCATGTTACATGTTAGGAAAATGACGCAAATCAAATGACATACCTACTAGCTGTAGCATACTACGTCATTCTCCTGTGACCTTACTAAAGGCTAAGCCTTAAGCGAGTGATGGTAGCTCTGTTCGTTGAATAGACCCGAAATCAGAGCTCTTCAAGCTATTAGCGAATGAGAACTTGTTTTTGGAAGGATGAGCAACGAAAAGATTTAATGTAATATAATCATGTTTGCTTATGGTATTCATTCCTGCGACCTATCTATCTAGATTCAACAAGTGTATAGAGCAGGAATGAATAATGAAATGATGACTGCGACTGTATCAGTCAACATGAGAAAAATGTGGTCTTTCAAAACACATAACATGAGTCGCCTTCGCCTAGTATTGCATTCGACAGAAAATCAAGGATTTAAAAGGAAGTAAATGTCTACAATAAGTAGATACACATATACTCATTTGGTCAAGTATCGATAATCGGTGAATGTACACCTTTTATTTGCACCATTAATTATTACACACACATTTACAGAGACAATGTGATTCACATACAACTTTCTTTTATTACTCATATACCAGAGCATCTATAATTTATTTCTAATTTGAACTTTACTATTTTAGAAGCCTAGCTTAACCATATTAGCTACTGAACCAAAATAAGCCAAGCTACTTCAACTATCTTGTATCAAAAACATTTTTAAAGTACAAATTGCACTGGATTTAGAGTAAACGCATCACGTATTTTAATACACCTTTATATATAATATGTAATTCGCTGCAACTTATGTTAAACAGCTAGGAATTCTTTAATAGAATTAGATTGATTTCTTATCACATGGCAAAAACCAAAACCATATATAAGTAGTTCATTATTTCAACATCACATGATACATTTGTTAACTTACAAGTACTTACAACACAAAATAGTCTAAAAAATTAAAGAGCACTTAATTTGGCATAATATAAAGCTATAGTGAATGCGACATTATAATCACAATAAATATAGGCATTATTATAACTCAGACTTATCTCTAATGTTTTCATTTCAACTAGACCTCTTTTAACACTAAGACTTATCAAATGTTTAGCATCATCTGCAGGTTAAATCAGTCATCAGTTATCAAGGATTTCTCTCTTAAAGTTCGAATTACAAATTTAGCAGCAGCCTGCTTGGCCTGCTTTATTGTAGACCCTACTCCCAACACCGATTTTTCAAAGGCAGGCACCTTTAGAAATACCATTTGGAATTTTGACTCCACGTGGTCCTTTTTCTTTGGATTCGATGTACTGTCAGCCGAGAGTTTCCTATAAGGATATAGGTACATAATGCAAAAACTGTTGTATAACAATTGTATATCGTATTCGCACTCATGATACTGTATGCCCGATAAATGATTATCATATACAGATACAAGTTCTGATTTTTGTAATTGATCTTTTACCTAAATTTTACATGTCTAGGAAACTGTTCATAGAGTTGCCTCAGTGGATTCTTTGGTATTTTCTTTGAGAATAGCTCTACAAGACAACAACCCAAGAATTTTGCATTAACACTGAATCAATATTTATATAATACAATTTAAATGGGCCTATATACCAACCTAACTCGTTCTTCATCAAACGAAAGAACATTTCTCTTACAGTTGGACAATCGAAATCCGACAATAGTTTAAACTATTCCAAATATAAACACATAGGAGATTCATGTTGAGGAGCACAGGCAACACATCAAAACTGTAACTATAAGTAATATTCTGTTTCATGAAATTACCGGATCTGATACAGCATGATTATTTTCCTCCTGGTGTTCGACGAATTGTGTAATAAAATTTCCTAATAGCTCCGACTGAAACTTTAAAAAAGTGTGGAACCCGTATCGAACAGCTAAACTGGCAAATGTCACGTTATTAACAAGGGCAGCCCGTAAGTCTGTAATCTGACCAGGGTCAGTAATTTTCGTCTTCTTGACGATATAGTCAGTTACTAGAAAATCTAACATACAGATAAACATGTGCGTTATTAAATAAATTCAATTTTGCATTAACATGTTTTCGCGCTTTCTTGTCAAATATCGATTTCTATTTAGGTAGGTATGTAGGTTTTAACAAACCCACCTAGTAATGCATCTCCGACATACTCCAATCTCTCGTAACAAGGTGTATCCCTATTTCCTATATACGTTGGGTGGGTCAGCGCTTCCACTGCCAACCATGGATTTTTAAACCTAAGAAAATGAAAAGTAGAAAATTGTGTATGTTGTAGTAAAGTAATAATATTTCACATACAACTACACAATAATACGTAATATAATATTCGCTTACTTATAATTCAAAGTCTTTTCCAAATCGTTTAAGAGCGGTATGTACCCCGTTGGACTCTTCCCTCCCCTTCGAGGAAATTCTATGTTTTCCGGTATGCAATTTAAAGTGCTTTCCCTTGAGTATATTACAGCGGAGCCATCTGACAAAGGCCCTCTTAGTCCAAGGTAATTCAATATTCGAAAAACTCCATCAATTCCTCCATTTATATAGTACGCTCCAATTATTGCTTCCACAGCATCTGCAATGCTTTTGTCTGCAATCTTTGAGTGCAGATAGGTACTATGCGTAAATCCAATATTTTTGAGGTCAGGCACCATGTCCAATAACAGCCCCAAGAACGCTTGCATGTCCATGTCTAGGTCAGAGAAGGATGGCATATCCTTGAATGACTCATAGCCCATGTCCATTGAAGCCATCCATTCGGCAATATCCAATGGGATAGTTAGTCCACAAGGAACCCAGCTATAAGTTGGAATAAAGTAGCTCCCACTTAGGAGTTGTCCGATTTTATGCGCTGTACCTATTTGGTATAAATGTCGATTTGAAATCAGTTGCATGCGTAATAGGGTCATCTTGCCCTCGTCCCACGTTGAAAAAGACCGAAATAGGTGAAGGGACACTATTACTTTCAGAACCGAATCGCCAATTACTTCCAGTTTTTCAAGACTTATGCAATCTTGAGAGTTTGAAAGTGTTAAAGCCTTTATGTGGAAAGATAAAAACAAGGCAACAAAATTAGTCAATTTTGTTTGAATATCAATCTACATTGAAACATTGTGTTTCAAACTAACCGAATTTTTCTCTCAAATAACAACATATGAAGTAAACTGATGCATTAGAGAATAAACATTTATTTACCTCCATAAGCGTTTCCATACTTGGTCCCTTTTCTTTTGTAAAATCAGTTGCTTTATCAAAGCTCGGGAAATCAATTTCGTTAATTGGAACCAATTCTGGAATATAATTAATTATATATTATTTTTTAAAAACTATGTACGACACTAATATGTAATAAACTCGAAATTATTGTCAAACTGTGTAGTCCTTCTATACTACATACCTACATTATACATAGGTAATGATATATTACGTAACCTTATGCACACCTACCAAATTTAAAGTCTGATTTCAGAATTGGTGGTTCAGGCATGGCAAATTCTGTATCACGGACAGCGCGTTTTTTCAATGGGGTGGCAGTTGTCGACAACTTCGGAATTACGTCCCAAGAGATTTTAAAAGGATTCATTTCGTCCAAGAAAATCGGTTCATTTTTCTTTGGTTTTTTCGGGGTGTCCGTCCGTGAGAGGGCGAGTTGTCCTAAATTACTTCCCAATTCCTGATCCTCGTCCTCGCTTATTGATTCTTCACTACTCTCATCTCTTTCATCTACGTTTTAAGAGGGTTGATATTGTTAAATTAATAATGTAACCTTTTTAATGGTTTACAATTTTTTGGATTGTTCAAAACTTTTACTTCAATAATTCAAGTTAAATACATATTTGCATCTTCACCTAACGAAGCATCCACGATCCAATTAAAATAATCAGCTACATCTTCCCTAAAGTCATTTGCTACCAAGAGCCTACATACTCTGTGCAGAATAGACGGCAATAGTCGTCCCTGTACGAAAAGACTTCCAGGAAGCCTATGAATATTTGTAAGCTCCGGTACCAACTTTAAAAGCGATCGTTGTATATCTCTCCTCAATGCCTTGCCGTCTGTTTTCTTTGTAAGAAAATTCAGTTGACTTCCCACACTCTTTACCTGGATCAGCGGATTTTCAGGTTTACAAATGTTCACTTTGTACTTTTTAGAGTAGTAATCTGTAAATGTTAGATATTTTTGGGGCTCATCAAACTGGGATAGTGAGTTTTCACCATGTAGCACTTTTACTGCACAATAGAACTAAAAATGTTGAAAGAAAAATAGTTAAAATCTTGCAGAGTAAATGATTAGAGTTGAATAATTGAACTATACAATAACTCCCTATACAATAACTAATACAATACAGCATTACCTCAGGAACTTGGTCTTCCTTATACCAGGGCACCAGTATCGAATTTTCGTACATTTCAGGGTTAAACTCTTGAGTGTTTCGCTTATCTTCGTCGTGTTTGTCTAAAAGATTTTTTTCGTCGTAACTAACCAGATCTTCCATAATTCTCCACTCAATGTCGTATCGGTTCCTTGTAGTGCTTTGCGTTTGTTTACGGAGAGGTACGATCATCATATACGGACTTTTTTCTAACACCATGAAGGGATGTTTGATATTGTACACCGTTTTACACAAAAAGTTTTGAAAAGACCCAATTAATTCCTTTTGACTCTCATCTAATGTGACAGTCAATCCTTCACCAATTTGACATTCATTGATTTTGACTTTGAATGTTCCATAATTGGCTTGAAGTTTGAAAACGGGGACCTGGACCTTAAGTAAGCGCAAACATTTGCAATGACACAATCATGATATAAGCAAAATATAGGTTTGCTCACATTGCACTAATACTTACAGCCAAAGCACTTGACGTTAATATACCATATGACAGTCTATACTTTTCAAAATTGTAAAGCTCCTTTGATTCCTCATCTCTGCAGTATTCTAGAAGACTAATCTCAATTTTGTAACTGTGTAATGGGCTGTTAGCCTTTATGCTTTTGTCCTCGAAAACCTTTGGGATCTAGGCACGATTATCATATTCATTGTCAATATTCCGGTCAACGATATTCGTTTTTTAGACCTATAATTTTTACCTAATCAATACTTACAGTTTTAGTGTATATTTGAACACGTTGACGTGTCCCAATTTTGATATCTGTAGTCGATTTTTCTTCCTGATATTTTGCTTCAAGAGCTTCTAAAAACTCGCATTTGAAGTTGTCAATACTCCTCGGTTTTGGTAGGAGATTTTCAGTCAACTCCTTTGCGTAGTATAGTTTCTTACACACCTCGAGATAAGCAGAGCGTTTGGCCAAAGTTTTATCGGGCATCCACTCGCCCTAAAAAATGATATACATTCTTTAAAGTAGGGTTAAATTAAAAGTACTAAAACAGTTCCTAAAATATATTACCTCAACAACATCTCGCACAGGAGATAAAATAGGCAGCATCACGTATGCCTTAAAACTGGGGCTTGTGGCGTGGTGTGCCTGGGGACGACTTTCCCACGCTGTCGGAAATAATGATCCGATCTTATCACAGGAAAGGGAATTCGTATAGCGGTATACCAGGGATATTGCGTCCGTGGCTGTGATCATCGGCCCATCAGGATCTTCACTAGGGCAAAATGGTGGAATAGGCTGGTCGAAATCAACTGTTTCAGTTTCCACATCTTCCCCAACATGTATAGCGTTCTTTTCGAGCTCTAGTGCCAGCCGTTGGTTATAGGCCACAAAGCTGGAAATTTTCTTTCGTTCTTTTTCCTTTTCAGATTCCTCTATTAGGGCATAGCACACAGCTCCACGCTTGCGGGCTCGACCCACTGAAACAAATCATTCAATGATTCAATTAAACCTTCAGTTCATTCTTTCAGACAGTGCATGTGGTCGTTTGTGCGCCGTATCAGCCGTTCTTACTAGACTGGACGAATGATGGGTACGTTTGAATCGAATCAAAGCGTACCACCAAGTTGCAAATGGGAACATTTAGGCCCTCTTCAACAACTTGAGTTGCCACCAATACATTCAGCTCCTGTAAATGGAACCTGTGAATAAAACGATACAATATAAACAATATAATTAAGATACAAGTTGCTAACGCCAACACAGGATTTATGCTATATTCTTAACAGCAATAGCAAACAATATGTAGGTATACAACAGACCGACGGATGGTATTGGTTTGCTTCTTTGCAGTAAATCTGGCTGCTTCTGTGTTCTGAACTACTGTAGAATGGCCTACGATTACCTCTGGTTTAACAAACCCGAGTTCCTCCGGGAATAGCTCTGCTGCTTTCTGTTGAATTCAAAATTATAGCTATAGAATCACTACTTATTTATGTGTGTACAAGTAAGGTATCGGTAAATGTATCGATCATTTATAATATAATATGTAAAGCAGCTGGTTACGTTAAGTATACGTTTTTCATTATTAAAATAAGTACCTGGAGATACCACTTGAGTGCTTGGGCCGTTATTCTCCGCTGACAAAAAATCAGACCGCATAGACCAGACCCTTCATTTTTTGACTGCAACCTAAATTAATTTATTACAATCAGTCAATTACTTGCCACATACACATTAAGAAACGATGTAAATATGTAACGAAAGTATAATAAGCAATGTAACCAAGTTGCTGATCTTACTGCGTTGTTTTTAATAATTCCCACAAGATCTCAATTTTACTTGAAATGGAATACCGAATAGCCACTTTTTCAGAATTCGGCTGATTAGCCCTCTCTGCAACGGCAGCCATTTGTATGTCTAATTTCTTCATAAACTGAAGAACGACAGTTTGTGCATTGTATAATAAGATACTAATGCTTTCTTGGGGACAACCATCATTATCTTCAACTAACTCATCCAGTTGCTGTACCCATTGACGAAGAAGAACCAATTTTAGAACTGCTGCCATTTTGCAACAATAGGGACCTAAGGAAAGTCAAAATCAAAATAATAGTCAACAACTACTTTTAAGCATACTAACAATTGCAAAATCAAATTTTGTATTCATCAAGTTAGTAAATATAAATATAATATCCTATATTATAAATTATAAAGCATAATGTAAATACCGAGCTCCTCATAAGTTTTTAGCAAATCACTCAAAAATGACTTAAGCGACTTGGGAACACCCTTGTTTTTGTTAAATATCTGCTCCTCAGATGTAAGACTTGGGTGATTTATCCTCTCTACGAGTGATACTTCGCTATCCGTCAAAAAATTTTTTGGAAGCTTATCCAATAGCATTATAAACTCGTTCATTTCTGTACATGTGGCATCGTCAATCGAGTACTTAGGATGGTAAACCACGGTCTTCATTGTGGTGTCTGTTGAATTCCTAGATAATTGATTCCAAATTATTCAGTAATTTGTTTTTCCTCAGGACCGTTGCTCGCAAGCAATAAGTATTACATAATAATACTGAGCATATGCATAGAATCTCACTTAAGGACTTCCTCGTAGTTCGTATGTGTTACCGCCTTGCAACACAGGAGTTTTTCTATGTCCGAAATATCCCTCTCAATCATCGCCTCCGAAGACTGACCTTTGATTATGGTAGCTGTTAGCCCAAGAACCTTCGGGACATAATTGCCGCACGCTTTTCGTTCTCCATAATTCTTCATCAACTATTTGGATTCAACATTCAATACAAATACAAAACAAAATCCTGTAAATTCCTACCAGCGACTGAGATTGATGATTATTTTATTTAAATTTACTCGCAAATACCTCAGCCATTGGGTGAGATTTCTGTGCGTGGTGACATTCATCCAATATCAGCAATGCTATCTGACTCCATTTAACATACGCTTTGTTTACTGCATCCAGCAGAATTTGAGTAGACATCACCAGAATCTGAAAAAATTAACGGATTAACCAAAGAGTACACATATTGTATGTATTTTATACCATGTGTTATGTTATGTACTAATAACTTTGGTGTATAGGATAATAACAAAACAGTAGGAATTATTTACATGAACAAAACTTTTTCGTAAATATACATGTTTATAAAATCATTAAAATGCTAGTTTATTTTATACATCGCTAAGTATCGTTAGAAATTTGTTCTTAGTTGTATAGTACGTGGTATTTGCCGAGCACTTCATCCCACTGTTCTTGCTTCCAGATGTCGACATTTAAGTCTCCAGAAATTGCTCTCACATATTTATCATCTTCAAGTGCTGTGCTCACCAAATTAGCAGAAAAGTATTTAGCTTGCTGATGTACTAGTGGGACATTATTCGCAAGAAATATAATCTTCTTTTGTTCTCTGTTTAGGTAAAATAAACATTCAAGTATAAGTTATGGGTTTTGCTAATTAATTGGTAATAACAGCAACTAGCAAGTAATTATACTTCGTGATGAGATAGAAATTACTATAAATACAATTATGTTGGAACTAAATTGCCTTACTGTATAGCTTGAGGAAGCATGTACTCTGTCAGTTTTAACGCAATAAACGTCTTGCCTGAACCAGTCGGTAAACATATAATGATGTTTAGCTTTTTTGCAAGTTCCAGCAATTCAACCTAAACAATAATATAACAAAAAAAAATATTCATGGTTTTAATTTTCATGCTTTCTATTCTCTTTTTTAATGTCAAGCAATTAAATGTCTCACTTAATGCCTTAATTAATACCTGATAGTTTCGATTCTCAATTGTACGCATTTTGTGGTAGTCAAATTCATCTTTCTCATCGGTAATGAATTGCTTTCTAACTGCACCCGTACCTCCTGTATGAATTCATAATTTCTTATCATCATCATCCATTATCGTTCATTCCAATCATCATACCCAATTTCACTACCTATTTGTTTTTCATTACTTCAAAGATATACTTTTCATAAGTCCTGTCCACATCCTGTAAATAATTTTGTGTGCGCATAATACAAGATTATACAACTGGGCATACTTTTTCTACTTACTTCTCCTACTTTCACTTTCCTCCATAATGCCCTCGTCATCAGTGACGCAGTCATCAGAATCGGAGTAATCGGCCACATCCTCCATCTCCGAGAGGAGCAGGCGCCTTGCGTCATAAGAATTTACAGACATTTCGACAGTGACTTGATATACTTTTCTAATTATCTACTTCCAGTTAGTTCTACTAGTTCCGGTCTTCCGGTCTTGCAACTCTTGATACTTTTTACTTATTCTGCAAAAATTCCAAATAAAATATTTTTCTTTATTTTTTTACTGGAAATACCAAAGTGTCATCAGCTGAAAAACGCAAGCAATTTTTTCTTGTATTAATACTTCACTATAACGATGACATCCGTTCAAAAGCTGCTCAGCGGGACAGCAACCTACAAAGATAATTAGCCATCAGCTAAATTTAAATTGTATGACACATGAGGCACGTTCGTAATTACTAAACTTTTCGCAACTTCCCAATTTGACACACAAAAGAAAGAGAAGAGAAGAGAACACAATGCAGAGCAGCAAACGTTTGTTGACGTTTGGTGAAGTAGATCTGCGTATTCTGCCTGGCCGATGCCTCTTCTAGACAAGAAGACTACGGTCAGTCAACAAAAAGTCGCTAGCCGAGCATTGCACCTGTTTTGTATCGTATTTTAATACTTGCTATGGTGCAGCCTGCACCATCAAACATGCATGGGCTTCAGGCAGGCACATGGCAACCCATTCAATGAATACCACAAGAAAAATACAAGTTGCGTTGTGTGAAGAAAGAGTAGTGGATCTGGATGGAGATGGAGATGGAGAGGCTGTGTTTGGTTATTGACATTGGACAAGTAGTGCACACAGTTGACAGTAGTATAATAAGTAGCGAGTGTAGTATTTTTACATACAAGGCTCGACTCGAGTACGTTCATCTCATTCCCGCAAAGAACAATTCAAAAATTGACATGATATGCAATACGACTTTTGAGGGACTTGCGAGAACACAAGACTAGGACAGCAGAAGAAGGTTTGTGATTTGTGTAAATATGTGACGCCGACGCCAAAGGGTATTTTGCATTTCCGGACAGGTGTAAAAAGCTTTACAATTTAACTTTATTTACATACCATACCAACCTGCTGCCTGCTGAAGTGAAAAGCGAATCCGGAACCTATTGAATTGTACATTCGCGAGCTAATCTAATATTACAGGTTGGGCTAGGGATAGGGAAATGTCAATTTTACTCATCCTTCTTGGAAATTGTGTTATTAGTGAAATGCATCCTTACATCCTATGCTATGCCATGTGTGTTGTAGTTGTTGATCACTGATTGATTGGTGGCGTGAGGGATGAGATGAGAGATGAATGAAATAAGCTCGGAGCTCGCCGGGCTGTCCAAAAGATAGTTTAGGTAGTTCCTTCAAGGTTTCCTATGGAATGCACATGCACAGAAAATTCCTGTGCACTAATTTTTACTGTAAATTCAAGTTGTGCCAAATGTCTCTAATAAGCCATTTTGCGATAGCAGGTCAAATATAAATCACCAATGGCCTGTTCTTTCCGTAGTATGTATGCATCATATCATACATGCATTCGGCAAGTGTCAAAACAAAAGTACAGAAAAGAAGTACATCTCCAGTTGCCAGTCTAGTTGTAGACAGATACATTAGTGAAGGCAAGAAACAAG
>JAHZND010003747.1:0-19563 GCA_027744115.1 Acrocyrtus sp. NNG-2020 | reverse complement strand
GCTTTGCAATCCTTCCGGAAAATAAACTTCCTTTCCCAGAGTGGCCCCGTCTTCCAGTTTCCTTGCCCACGTTGCAGACTCCACCGAGTGAGCAATGAGCGCAGTTTTGTCGCATTTCCTAAGAGATTTCAGAAGGACTTCGGTCTCCTCGATTTCATACAACTTTCCCAACTCCTTTTCAATAAATTCAACTTCTGCACTTTCTGAAACATCAATATAGCCGCTAGCTTCAATTTCATCTAGTGTTGGTGCCATTCGTCGCGGGGTAAAGCGCCACTCCGGATGTTCCTTATTTGCAGTATTGACTACAGTCTTCAAAATGTCCAAAGGTCGCAACAAGCTAGTGTTACCATACACGGCTTCTCCTACTTGACTCCCTGCGATTTCGTAGGGTACACTTTTATTTGCACGAGCGTGAGGCGTTTCCAAAATGGACCATAATGAGAGGTAGTGTGTCCGATTAGTATCCCAATCAGCTTCTGGGCGATGGTCAGTGAAAGGATTTATATCGGAATCTGTCATGTTTAGTGCTTCCAGTGATATGTGCGATCCCTTACTAGACTGCTCTTGACTCGTGTACACCTCAACCCCTTCTTCAATCAGTTGCTTAAACGTTTCGTAAGGGAGAGGCTTTCGAGGGAGGACCATTTTATAGACGTTATCGTTCTTATAGGCGTTACTAAGAACCAGCAGCGGAAGGAGGAATGATATGAGCACACGTACTGAGTTTTGGGACTCCAATCCTGAGAATGGAAACACATTTCCTTGCTCCAGAACGGTTCTTAGGAGGAACAGACCCTTTCGAAAAGTAGCTTCTGTTCCAGATGGTCCACTTTTTGATGAGCGATCTGGAAAATATCTAGATATTAACTGAGTTAGCGACTGCCATGCCGCCAGTGCAACGTACAAGACTTGCCAGAATGGAAATCCACAATTTTAGCTGGAACGGGCTCACCAGCTCGAAAAACATTAACGAGGCCGTCCCTCGGTGTCCACAAGTTATAAAGCGGAATCCACTGAGCGGACTCGGAATGTCAACGGGAAGATGCGGATGACTCCATCCTACACCATGTCGAATTTCTAATTTTGACATTTTGTGAACTGAACTTCTAAGAGAAAGCATGGCATTCGATTCAGATAAGTAGCTGTGCACCATTCCATTTACGCAGTAGTCAGCAGCGGTTATCTCCAAGCTGTAGTTTTTGAGGACTGCCATCCAAATGTGGAGAGCGATCTGCATGGTTATGCTGTCGTCGTTGGCGGTAGCTCTCAGTTTTTCATTCTTCTCCGGAAATCTTTTGAAGACGCCTTCTCTCAGATAAATTTCGCATACGTCAAAGTACGTTTGGATATCACTATGTTTGAGCTCATTAAATTTTATCCCATCTGCCCTAAAGTTTACTCTCTTGAGCGGGGTGAGCTTTACAAACCGAAACAGTTCGGAAATAGTGAGAGCTACACTATTATTTTCCAAATGGACGGGGGACTTTTCCTGAAGAAGTCTAATTTGGTGGAGAGAATGAGCTCTAGCCATGTTCCTGAGGATGCCTCCAAAATAAACATAGTTCATGGCGTTCCTCTTCGTTCCCCCGTCGAAATGATTTGGACTGGATAACTCCTCCATCCATTTCATTAGCACTTTGTCCCAACTGCAGCCTGGAACACCCATGGGGTCCTTCTTCTCCTTTTTGGTACATTTAATTCTCCAAAATGATCTGGTAACGATAAAAATGTAAGCTACTGGGATGCTTCCCGGGAGAGTTTTCTCGACGTTCTCAAAGTATAATTTCCCCTCAGTGCGACGAGGGTAGTACCAGCCCTGAAGAGCTCCTCGATCAATTCCCATTCTATAGGAACTTTCCGGTTGCGTTTTCTTAAAGTCTTCGCATTGGAAATAAAACCGGTCACTTCCATTTTGGAGATTTGGAGGAAATAGGGAGAGGTGAACTTCATAGTTCCATGGATGCGAGTGGGAAGAGTACCAGGTAAAGTTTACCTGCGAGCACTGATACTCAGTATATTCATGGAGGCCTTCCAACTTGTCCGAGCAAATGCTTTCCAGTGCTGCCGTGTAATTTCTCGTCCTCAGCTCGTATATCCATGAAAGGTGACAGCTATCTGAGCTTGAAGTTGTAATCACGGCAGGTATAGGCTTTCGAATTATCAGTGGGGCTTGGATATTGGATAGATCCACACCTAAAAAGTTTGTGAGAATTAGTAAATGCTTTGCGTCGTCACTCCTGCTCGAAAAGATGCCCCACTCGGAAACGTCGAAAGGTTGGTCTTGTGGAGGAAAGAAAGCAGCTTTGGGGTAGAAACTTCTAAAATCTGCGTTCAATGAAGGGTTATTTTCGGAGGTATAAACGCTCACAAAGGAGAGCACGGGGAACACCTCCATCACGACAATTAGTAGAAATTCGTTAGAGGAAAACATCATTACCAAATTTTCAAACGTATTTTTTTGGTTTTCAAGAAAAAATAAGGGTATAGCATTTAAATAGGGAGTAATAACAGTCAGGCAACGTAACCTCTCAGAAGACTCGTGCTGAGACCCTGCAAACGAATAACTGATGGAAAATTTGAAATTATTTTGTTAATAGAGGAAGCTACTTATCCGTTGCGTGCTAACTACTTTTACGGAAACAATTTTGTATTTAATTTAATCTGATATAGAACCCTATTAATCACATCAAAGTATGTAATTACCTATTAAAAGCTGGAGCTGAGCTTGATTTCACTCAAACTTGCAAACATGGTAATTTAAATATTTTAATTTAAAGTTAACATTTTAGTATTAATTGATTATCGGAATTACTCTTAAAAACTTTAATTTATATTGTAGGGGACTTCCGCTTTCCGCTTCCTCTAAAAAACAATAATCAGCAGGAAATTTAGAACGGTGTCTAACTATCTATTAATATATAATCGTAAAATAAATCATAAATTTAAAAAAATGTTTTTATTTTTTAGTTTTAGTGCTCAATATGTGAGGTGCTTGGCCATCTTTTTTTCTATACTCATTAAACCAAAACAACTTGCTTTATCGAGTTAAATAATTCATTTTCATAATTCGTTTAATAGAAGCTTTCCAAATAAGAAAAAGAGGCATCCACACCAGAAGAGACTCCACGAGAAGGAATGTGGCAGCAACAGCAAGTCCAGTTGCTAGAACAGTGAATATCACTGAGAAACTTTTCTCAAGCTCTGAGCTTTTTTCCCTAACGCTCCCTATTTCTGTGGACTCCTCTAATTCTCTAAAGTTAGCTCTTGCATCGTCAAATGCATCCAAGAGCGACACCCATCTCTGCATTATTCCAGAATCTTTTAAAATAGAAAATTTCCGAATTTGCTGAGGAGCGACTAGTCTCCACAATCGAATGTGGAACGACTTTCCAGGGAAGGCTTCTGTGCCTCGGTAGATGTCTTCGGAGTAAAGTTTTCTAGAAGCTTGTCGCCAATTTCCACGTTGAACTGGAACAGCTGCTTGACTTCGGCTACAATTTTGAAGAATGTTTCTGAGATGTTTCGTGCTCATTCCAAGAATTCGGTACACTAGATCCCGCAAAGGTACGTCTTTCCAGTTTTGATATTTCGATTTGGGCCAAGCCATTGCATCAAAAAATGATTGCGTGAAATCCCACCGGCTGTTATTGGCAACTGTGCTGGCTGCATCAAATTCCTGTTTGCTGTCATAGACTCCGCCTGCATCGCTAATACCGCTGGTACTCGGGACCGTGGCTTCTATATGAATGCTACGCCCTCCCTCAATAATAAATGTTTGAGTGCTGCGCTCCATCACAGGAGGTAAGTAAATTTTAGACTCATTCAAAATAGAATTAGTGGAAAAGAGTCGGTATATTCCAGCGTAAACGGGGATTCTAGCCTGAAGCAGGTGCTTATAGGTTTCATAGAGCAACGGCTTTTGAGGGAGAACAACGTCATAGACATTGTCGCTTTTATAAGCATTACTGAGGACCGCGCCAAGGACGAGGAATATTCCGAATTGGATTCTGGAAAAAGTTGCGTTCTCCCTAACAAATACGGAACTGGCGAAGGGGTCCCCCTGCTCGAGTAAAACCTTCAGAACTGAGAGTAGTTGACATTTTGCTCGACGTGGTCGACGAAATAAGCTTCCGCTAGACAATGAATTGACGTACTGAAGTAGCCCATCGGTAAAAGTAAGCATGAGCATAGTAGCTACAATAAGAGCCCATACGACTGGTTGAAAAATATTAACTAAATCCCAGTACCGCGAGATGAAGCTCTTCCTCTAGGCCCACAAGTAAGAAATCTTAGCGTTTCTCCATTGTCTTGAAATCTGAACACGTAGTACAATCGCCGCCCGTATTCTCTTGATGTCGCAAGGAAAGGTATGACATATTCATCAATCCCATTCGCGACCTGTAGATGACGCCCATTGTCGCAAATGTAGTTGTCAGATCGTTGGTAGGTATACGTGTAATTTGCTAACGGTAAAGTAGCTAAATGTACAAGTACTTGCTGAGCGTAACCCTCAAACAATGAATGACTGCTAAACGCGTGATACCATTTACGTTTTTCGGTGATGATACCCGAACAATACGTATGAAATAAAGCAGCCCATCCATTGCTGCCGACCATATTGGTGGTTACATAGGGCCACTGTCTCCCCCAGCTGCGCTTTAATGCATTTTGAAATGCAGCTAGGTCAACAAGCTTTCCCAATGATGTGCGAGCAATCGGGTAGGAGAATTTAAAAGGAACACTCAGAAATTCTACCGCTTTGATTTCGCTGACTTCATCATTTGTCAAACTAACCAATAAAAATCCACCAACAACCAGTTTCTGATATACAATCCATTCTTTATCCAGTACTATTAAATGCATAAAAGAAATCCATTCTCGTAAAAGCATCCACGAGTTTGCATGCTCCACTGCTGATCTTTTCACAACAAAAATGAACATCACAGGAGTGGTACTAGATAAGTGCACGCCAGAAAGCATCTTATCCAACACACCTTTTGCCTCCTTGGAGTCCCACGGTTGGGGATATCTAAACGCCAAATCAAATACGTCCTTAAACTTCCACCTCTCCAACTCAAGATTCTGTAATTCTTCGTAATGTTCCCTTAAACCAAACATAAGCGTTAGGGGCGAAATGTCCACAGTCAAGTCACAGTTCTGCGGTTTAGATTGGGAGACAAACCAAAACCGTTTAAATTGGGCACACGTTTGGGTATAGGTTCCGTCCATTCTTTTTGCCAAATTATTGAAGTAAAAACAATTGGCAAGCATTTCAATCGAAGAGTTTTTGTTTCCAGCATCCACGTCAGTTGCAAACTAAGCCGTTTTCCATCAAGCACTCGGTCGACTAGATTGTCTTCGATTAGGACAGGAATTGGTTTTCTGAGAATAACTGGATGAGGGAGGTCCATCAAGTCGGCTCCATAAAAATTAGTGACCGTTGTAAGACACCTTATATTTGTAAACTGTTCCAACCAGTCAACACGAATTTTCCTTGGATAGTTCTCAAAAGACAATCCCTTCCAAAGCTTAAACATCCCTTTACTATTTAATGCTGTAAAAAGAGAAGGCGTTGGATAAGCAAGAGGGTTTGCGTAATACGAAGCAGTATGGTCACTTAACTGAGCTTCGGAGAAAATACTCAAGACCAGCAATAAAAGCACTAAATAGCAAAAAGTTTCCTCTGAATACTTTCCAGACAACTTCCACAAATTGTATTTATCGCCCATTATATGTTTTAAAACACCCCAAACAAATTAGTTTCTGTGTACTCTTTTGAAAAATTGCAAATTGAAGACAATATACAATATATGGTGGGTTCAAAGTCTAAAATGTCTACAGACTACAAATGGCGTTATATCTGACGTGTGACCACCGAGTAATCTTTCTGGATATAAGTAAAATATATGGCGACAGAGTGCTTTGCTAGGTAGAAAGCTTTCCGAATACAAACCTAAATCAGTAACCTACTTTTCATATAAGACAGAGTGTTTCTAAAGCTGCTAGTTACATATAACCGAAATCAATAAATAGTATGGCATGAATTATATAGTAGTTTAAAACAATTCATTTATTTAAGTTGTACCTTGCTTATACACCTTGCCATAGCCACAAACTTTTAAAAATATATTGAAAAAATGCATAAGCAATCTAATGATTTTTTTTTCTTTTTTGTGCAAGAATAACTGGCGCCGTGTACAAATGTCTAAGTTAGAGTGATTAAAGTTAGCTGAAAATAGTGACTGCATTTGAAAAAAAGACTCTTTCGGATTTCCCAAATAAAAACGGCAAGTGGAGCTAGAAGGAGAATGAAATGGGTGATGAACAGTATTCCCGTGTTTGAGCTTCTGAATGAGACAGGTGTGTACTTATTCTCGACTTTCTGGGCCAGCCACGCAATATCGTGAAAACTGTTTACCCGAAGTGCCCAGTTCCTCCACATCTGGAATAGTCCTGAGTGGTATAGAGACCTTACTCGTGTTGAGAGTCGCACCGCCGGCCACTGTGCCTTCATAAATGTTAGAAAGAATGACATCTGATCGTAACTCTCAGATCCAACTTGAACGATTTGAACTGCCTTATCAACAAAGCTGGACAAGTTCCGGGTCTCCATAAAGTACTTCTTCAGCCCCACTTCAAGCTGAATGGCGTTACCTCTGGTATCCACAAACGCTTCTTTCTTACAGCGACCAACACGCTTCACAAAGTAGTTTTCCTGGAGCATATCCTCCACCTCACTTATGGACTCCGGAAGTTTATGAATAGGTTTTATGTATTGTTTACTTTGATTGATGTGGTATTCCCTCATATATGAAATATTATCCTTTACTTCAAAATTGTTTAAGCTGTTCGATCTGTAGTGCCTGGAAAATGTTGTCAGAGACAAGAGTGTGAACTGCACACACTGCAGCATATCTTCTAAAAGCAACTCCACTGCAGGAATCGACTCGTTGACTATACTTTTCAGATGTAGCGACTCGTTAGCCTGCGTTGCACGCGCATGACAATAAAAAAGTTTTTCCAGTACACTTGTCATAGGGTTAGAGTAAATGCGAATATTATCACGGAACAACTCCTCGATGAATTGATAGCCTCGACTGCTCAACGGAGCAGTCAGGTCGTTAATATTATTTCCAAGATAGCCATTCGAGAGCACCACTCCAACCAACAGCCATGGCCCAGCTATAAATTTGATGTTTTCTGTTCCACCCGCACCCTGACAGACCAGCACATTGTAGACGAAATTAAAGTTGGCTTTGAAAATTTTAAGTATTTCTTTGTAGGATCCAAAAAGTTGTGAATTCTCACTTGCTCTCTTTAAAAATAGGGCTACGTGTCTACAGATATTTAGGGTCACCCCTGTAACGAAAGCAATCCCAAGCAGAGTGATCCATACGTGCCAGTGGTACGCAGAAAAGTAGCCGTTGACGGACAGCCAATCTTGGGATACTGGCGGGGCACAGGTCACAAAGAAAAAATCTAAGTACCTATCATTATATGTAAACTCAGTTGAACCATATATACCTACAGCTGACACAACCGTAGGATAAGCTCTTGCAAGAATAGTTCTCTCCTCACTGGGAATAATGTATTGAGTGTCGTTGGGAAATGCCAGCTTTATGAGAACACTCTCTAGCTGGCTCTCACTAATTCCAGAAGTGAAATCCAAGAAGGATGCCGGAGTAGAATCGACTGTGGCGTTTTTCCCTCCGATTTTGATTTTACTTCCACTTGAAAATGACGAGAAGTGTTCCCTCCGCAGCCATAATTGGTGTGGACAGTTGTTCCGAATGCTCTCCAGTCTTTGCCCTGTCCAATACTTAGCTAGATCAGGACCACTCGACTCAATATAATAAAAGTATGGTGGAACGTTATGTGATAAATGTTTCGCAAGGCAAATCAGGTAAAAGTCATTAATTGGACATAGCTTTTTATTCAGGTACACGTCGTGAAGCATTTGTTTGAACTCACGACAAAGAAACAGAGCTATCGTTCCCACAGTACTTCCTTTCTTCGTAGTAGGATTTATTATAAAGTGAAGTATGGTTGGAGAGTTTTGGAGAGTTATTGGAGAGTGTGCCACTGCATAAAAGAAGTAGTTGCCCCGGCCAATAGACTCTGGAACAGGTTCCACATGCTGGACGTGAATATGGAATATGTTTGACTTTGTTACAGCTGGAACGTACATGTCTTCCACAGGTGTGATTGATTTGCGGTCGTACATTGTGTGGAAGAATGATGAAGGGAGAACGTCGTCAAAGTCGTCGTAGATGATCCGTGTGGAGGCAGTGTGGAACCAGGGGGAGCAGAATGGATAGATGTAAACTAGCACGGAGCAGAGTAGCTTTGGAGGTGGTTTAGCTGGAAATCGAAATCCCTGGTGGGCCTTTAGTCGGAATTTTGAGCTACCGCAGTATACAAATCCCTCTTCAGCGCTGACTGCTCGGGCTTCTGTAACGTATTCGTACTGGTACTCAGATAAAATTAGCGGGAAATGGAACATTGTGCCGAGATCGTACGAGCCGTAATGATTTGTTCCTTTCTCCTAAAATTCTATGCATTTCAAAGTTCATTTTACACTAAAAGCTTAATTAATTCTGTTCTCTTTACAGAGTAGGTATCCAACTAAATTTTGACTTTACCTTAAGTTTCTTAGATGGGTCTACATTGTTAAGTGCGATGTGCACTGTGCAGCTGTTGAAGATGTCCAAGGCTTGGTTAAAATCCAGTTTGTTAGGTGGATTTTCGATAACTGGGCAACTTTCCGTCAATATTGAAAATTTTAGTAGGAAAAATACGCAAACCCAGCGAAGCCCTACATTAATAAATTTTCTGCTTGTAGTCATTTTGTTCAATATTTTAGAAACTGTCAGAGTCGAGGAAAATAATTTTCATGTAGTAGTTTAAAGCTTGCTGAACTCTTTATGAAAAGGTGTCTCACAAAATGAGACATTTCGCATTTCATTTTGCAAAAGCTGATTACCATGCTAAATTACCATTTTAATTAGCATTCTTATAGTTATTCCAGCTAAAGGCGTGGCAAATAGTGAACTTAATTTGTACATGGGCGAAACTCATTCTGAATGAGTCATTCACAGAAAAATAATTGCGTCACGTAACGCTTGAAAGCAAATAATAAAAGTATTGATCACCAAAACATTTTTTTATTCCTGATTAATAATATTTTCCTATTTTCATTAATACTAAACAAAGTTTGCTACTGCATGTTCTCCAAATTATCGTCTAAACCTATTCAAACCTTTGGTCAGCTAAGGATGATTTAAGTAATAGGAAAACTACAAACTCAATGAATGATTCCACTCAAGTATAAATATGATTAGTGCATTTGCAAGAGCTCCAACCAAAACAATAAATCTAACCAGACGCTGCACAACGTATTTTTTTGTGGGGGGGACAACTACCAGTGTTTTAAATCAGGTACCGTAAGTTTGCTTGCTTATGCTATTAGTAACTGTTTTAAACATAATGTAGCAAGAGTGCGGACAAAAGACTAGATAAAAACTCGCACGCATAACACGATACAATCAGTAAAATTAGTTATAAATTTATTGAAAGCCAAATTCTTTGGTCTTATGTAAGCTAATGCATCACCAGTTAAAGCGAAAGTCTTTAAATGAACAAAACAGCGACTCAAGTTAATATATAGGTACGCATTTTACATTTTACCAAATTGCGTGATACGATAGGCGTTTCGCGACACAAATTCTTGCATTATTGATTTAACCTCAAGATTGTCCAACAGCTCCTTGTATGTATGAAGAACACAAAGATGGTTAAGTCTTTTCTGAGACATCGTAGAACGTAAATACGTTTTGACCCTTCTAAGCGTCGAGAAGGACCGCTCAGCAGTTGCCGTTGAGGAAGGAATCACCAGAAGAAGCTGTAACACAAGATTTACTTCAGAAAGAAATGTGTGGACATCTTCATGGAAACTTTTATAGGCATTAAAGTATTCCTCTAAATTTGTAGGTCTTATATTTTTTGGGTTTGAGCGAAACATTAGTAGCTGTGCTTTCAGTAGATTTGGATCAATGTCATATTTTTTTAAGAATGCAGTAGTGGTTGGAAGATCAATATAAGCTTCCTCAAGAAGAACTTTCTCAAAGTTTGAAAATTCTTTAATGCCATTTTGATCGAAGCGAGTTCCTATTTCTTCTATTAGCAAATTAAGTGAGTCGTTGTATATTTTCTTGAAATGCTCCGAGATACTAGAAATTTGAGGTGGCTCTGCAATAGTCCCCACAAACTTCACGGGAACTCTCCGTTTTCGGGGCAGGGTGGGCGGATTTATCTGCCATGAGTCAGCTTTTGTATTTACTTCCGTCTGTAGACTTTCAAAGTAGATATCGTCCAAAAGTTCTTTCAAAAGCCTAATCAGTATCTGTGCTGCTTCAATGGAGCCAGAAAGAGACACGGTGGGCTTTTGTAACATCACGGCTAGCCCTTCACAAGGTAAAAATAGTCGATGTAGCGTAATTATGGCAAACAACGTTTCATACTCCTCGAAATTTTTAAGCAAACCAGATGCCTTGGCAGCACATTGGTCATTGGAACTGCTTAAGTGTTCCAATGTCTTTAAAACTGTAGGATAATTTTCAATTATTCTTCCTAGCGATTTTACGCGTACGCTCCATCTGGTAGGGCATAACGCGTTAAGATTTAGAACTTGATCCTCTCCTAACTCCTGACCAATTTCAGTATACATACTCAGTCTAAAATAAACAAAAATCCGAAGTATAACATTTCTGATTCTGTGAAGGTCTAATTCGTCATAAATATGTATTTAGACTTAATTTCGTAAAACGTTGGGCTAAAAAATCGTACCTTTTTGCAGATCTTCCAATTAGCACGGCCACATCGTTCACATATTGAAGGGTATCCCGCATTAAAGGAATTTTTCGCACTGCATCTTGGAGGGCTAAATTGAGGCTGTGATTAAAACAGTGAATGTACGTAGCTCGAGGTTCAATTTCTGAAATTCGGGCCTGAACTCCTCGAAATTTTCCAGCCATATTGGAGGCGCCATCGTAGCATTGGCCCCGAAGTTTATCAATACTTAAATTAAATCTTTTGAGCACGTCTAGAATGGCGTTTGCTATCTGCTCTCCCGTTGTTCCGCCCATTTCATACAAACCGCAAAAGAACTCTTTTGGCTGCAGCTGTTTATTAACTACACGCACTGTTATACTTAATTGCTCCTTCGTCGACTCATCCGTGGTTTCATCCACAATTAAACTAAAGAACTTTGAGTGATGGATTTCGCCAATAATTTGCCGGAGTACTGCCGAATACATCACTTCAAGGATTTCGTTTCTAATTTCATGAGATGTGTAAGATTTAGGGCGATGTAGCCATTGCGCTAGCTCCTGGATGTCGTCTTCTCTGAGATGGAGCAACTCCATAAAGTTTCCAGATTCATCTTCGTGGCCCTGAACTGGCAATCCTTGTTTTGCTAAGTACCTTAACGAGGTGCAGATGGCTTCAAGACATTTCCTATTTTTGCTTATTTGTGTCGTGGAGGCTTCGTCTAGAGATTTTTGAATATTTGATTGTCTTTCGAGAACAATTTTGGCTGCAATAGTTTGGTGCTGCTCACTTCCCTGATGTTTTTTGAAGGCTTCAACTCCTTTCTTCCATGTTCGAAACCCGTTTTCTGTAAACGCTGGCTCAATCCTTAACGATGCCGGGAACAGCCTCCTGTTGACTCCTTGGATACAAGTATGGCAGAACACGGATTCCTTCTCAGGAACATAATGCAACCATTTAAATTCTCCATACCACTTTAGCTGAAAGTTAATGATCCTGTTTACAAGGTTTTGCGGCGCTGGAAGTCGGTTATCCGGCTGATAAGGCTCTTGAGGTAAGTCTGAGAAGGACGCTGCACTGCGTTCTGTATTTGATAAAAAACTTGTCACTAATTGATAAGGACACACATAGAAATATCGATCACCTAATAGTACTATCAAGATTACTTACTGTCTCTGAAAAATTATGTTAGTAGCTAAAAAGTAATTAAAAATATTTTATTGAACTTACCTGAGTCCCTGGAGGATGAAGAAACCGGTTTTAATACATGGTCAGGCTCCACCAAAGACTCCTTTTCGATTTGGTCTTCATTCTGGGGAGTTTTACTTGAATTTTGAGTTTCAACTGACTTTTGTACTTTCCAAGCTTCCAAAGTTGATTGCGCTAATTTACGCTTCATAACTAATCACAATGCAAAAATATTGCATTTTCCGAAATAGGCTGGTCGGGTTTGCTCAAATGCAGTTTTCAATTTTGCTAATCCATAAGCATATCTTCTCTACAATATCAAATTCAAAACTGGCACTCGCAGCTGTCAAGCACAAATTTCAAGCAGGATAAGAGCAACATCGGCTACATACAGAACAGGTGTACTACTGCGCATGCTAGTATCAGCTGCGAAATGAAAAAGCAAACGATATAGAGGATCATGCTGTGCGCTTTTGCTCTTTGTTGCAAGACGCGCTATGCACTGAGCTTCTTCATGCATGAAAATTTTGGTATATTTTCAGGGGGGGATTTTGATACTTTCTCCCCACCGTGAATGTATCTGGGGGGGATTTATCCCCACCATCCCCCCCGGTTGTGCAGCCTATGAGTAGTTTTTAACTTAATGCAACTTTTCGGCTATCCAAACAACAAGAATGGCTTTGCACGATTTCTACAGACTAATCCAGTGTTTGCGAGTTACCCCTTCAGTTACAGTTTTCTGTTGATTTACCTTCTTGATCCAGTATCATCAGGTAACTCAAATACTATTTCTAGCCCTGCCTACCACAACGTTAGCATTAAAATAATAAATTATAGACTTTTAAGGGTATTGAATTCAAAATGGGGTAGGCAACTAAAACCCGACGAGCTGAAAGTATACTTTGCATGGTTTGACCAACTCGACAAAAGTGGACTTGTTTAGTCACCGTCACAAATTTCATGGGAGTTGACTTGAGAGAAGTTAACCAGCCAATTATTTTAAGAAAACCGGTTCCAGCATTTATCATTGACAGATATTTGAAAGGTGTGATTATACACGAGAGGTCGCCTGAAGTTCAAATTGCATGGATATTGGAGCCATCCAATCAATCTCTTTCAAAAGATGCAGTTTCAAGAATTTGCCCGTATTACAACGATGCGAGGAGGAGAGAGGACGGAAGCTATTCCCTAGGCTGCGCTCAATTTGATCGATTCCAATTTGACGCCCATTCCAAAGCTCAGAGCTGTGAGTTGAATGTGGACATCTTCCCACCTCCAATTTTCTTCACTGGATGGATAAGGAAGACGGACCCAGCAAGAAAATTTCTAGGACTGCAAATTCCCCTATTGCTAGACTACGGATTTAAGCCACCTCATTCATGGGACCGCCGGGAATTTGAGAATTCAACCACAATGGATCAAGTCAATGTACCTGTGCCGAGTACAATCCCAGCAGTGTATATATTTCTTGTTTCCGAATTCCAGTGGCGCACTCGCTCTAACAGCTTCAAGGCGCTATATGTTGGAGAATGGATTCAGTGGATGCACTTATTGCTAGTGAACCCAAATTGGGACGCCAAGTGGAGAACGATGAACGGTATATTCTTAGTTGTCAGCGTGACTCCAGAAAAAGTTAGTTCAGTGGAATTTGTCACAGTCCCATTAAACGTGACTCACCATTTGTCTCTCGCAACAATCGGAAAAAACTTCGATCTAGCAGGAATTCAGAAAGCGATGGAAAGAAGCTGGAACAGAGCGTGGCCTTTTCAAATAAATCCAAAAATACATGAAGAAGGATGGGATCTTTACTTCAAGCTATGTCCAGATATATTTACTGAAAGGAAAAGCGCACAGGCTTTGAAGATGTTCATAGATGCATTAGATAATTTTTTTGAACGTCATCTATTGGTTCACTTGACAACACTTGCGTTGAAGAACTACACTTACCGACTTTATAATCCATCTCTTGGTATAAACATTATTTTGAGCCATTATACTCACCCCACATAATATTAATAGTTTTTATTAATTCTTAATTTGATTGATCTATTGGTTGATGTTTGATCAGGTAGTATTTGTACTAACGGAAAGTGGGTGGGGGTGGGAGCAACGCGCCTTAAAAAAACGAATAGAGTTCTACCTGATATTGTCGTATCCACCGAAGTCGGGCGTCGACTCTACTACCCTTTTCGGTACTACGAAAAAGCAAGCACAGTCACATTTATAACTTGTGGTCCCAGAGATAAACCACCCAACCCATTTAATGAACTGTTCAGCGTTTTTGAACCTTGGATTTGGGTGCTGATTGTACTCACCGTAATGCTCCTTGCCATTACACATAAACTACTTCACTACCTCTCTCAAAAGTCTAGACAATCAAGGATTAAACGACCTCTAAGATTCCAGCTACTTTCCATTGTAAAAGTTTTGCTGGAACAGGGAGACCCATTCTCAAGTTCGGTATTTCTGGGGGAGACGTCTACATATACTCAAATTCAGTTCGGAATATTTATGGTGATCGCGACGGTTTTGAGTAACGCGTATAAAAATGACAACGTCTACAACATCGTCGTTCCCCCGAAACCTCCTCTCTTTGAAACATTCAAGCAACTGATGGATAGAGGCGTAAAAGTTCACATGGGCATTGACTCTCTACATATGTATTATACAGGTTTTATGACTGCACCAAACGAGTCACTGACGATTCACAGAACGAAAAATAGCGAAGTGAAAAGTCTTTCGATGAAGGGTTATCGTCGGGTTTTTCAGGCTTACCGCGTAGCGAGTATATCTGCTGCTGCAAACAAGGAAGGCGTTTACAACAGCAAAACCGAGTTAGATCTGGTAGAAACAGTGACCAATTACACTCAAATGATTTCCGCTATCTCTCTCGTTCCTGAAGCGGTTGCTTGGTATAAATCTACCTACACACGCCTCTTGGGAAGAAGGTGCTCACAACTGCGGGGTGGCTATGGATTCGCTGCTTACACGAATATATAAGCTTACAAACAAAGCAGATACTAAAATTATTCAGCAATGTAGCAGCAGTAGCTGCTCTATTAACGTATCGGTACTCTTCTCATATTTGTGCAAAGTGTGCAAATATCAAAGGTATCTATTCTGGAAAGGAGAGTTATCCTGTGAAAACGTATCAATTTTACTTTAAGGGATTCATATCACCGCATCACATTCGTAGAGTTGATATTTTAAAGGAATCGGGACTAATTCAGAGATGGACGTCGTTGTCGGTGGCTTTGAGTATTGCAAGCTCTCACTTCATAAACACACCGGGCGTGCTATCAAAGACGAACACGACTAGCTACGAGTTCGAGAGGAAAGACTTTTCCATGATATTTACTCTTCTCGAAAGGGGACTGGTTGCGGCTGGTATTTGCCTTCTTCTTGAAGTGTGTCTTGGGTGGATCCCCCTCTTCTTGATATGGAAATCGTCACTTAAAAGAATTTTACGTATGCGGCGGCTAACCCGCTGAGCAAAGCTGATGCTACAACTTTGAATGACGCGTGCGTGTTTGTTTCTTTTTACTAAAAAGAACTCTTTTTAATAGTACTTTGTACAAATTTTGGTTCTTATTCAATGTTGATACAACTCGTATTTTATTAGTAAGTTAATTTGCAGCCGTGGATAGAGTACGTGGATTGGAGTGAGAACAAGCTTGTTTGTGAAATAACATGTGAATGAATACCAGTGTAGTATGTATACCTTTAAGCTCTGCTCAGTTGAAAAGCAAAAATGAAAAAGAGGATTGGTTTGAGTTGGATAGGACTGGTGAGAATTGGTTTACCAGGAGAAGAGAAGGGAAGGGGTGTGTACTGTAGAGAAGTGAAAAGTGAGTAGTGTACAAATTGCAGTAGGAGGGGTAGAAGTAAAAAGCAAGAGAGAATTAATGTGAGCTTGAGTGTTTACAAAAATTATGAACTTTTAGGAATGAAACTGATTAAAATTAAGGGTATCCTTATCTTGCGTTCTCTTAATTTAGCTTTTAGTTAACCACTACGTTAGATAAGACTTTTAGGACAGTTTAGTGTGATTTCGACGGAGGTAGAGTTTAATTTCAATTTTCACATATTGAGTTCTTCATTTTATGATCTACCATTTAAAATTAGAAGGCATAAGGGAGTTGGGTTGTAAACTCTACAATGGCGAATTCTAAGCATATCCAGCCAACTAATATTGTTACCGGGGTAAGAATTTTTAAAATCATTTTGTCAGTGTGTCAGTCAGTGTTTTATAAATATATCTTTTAAATAGTTTTAACTTTTTAATAATAGGACGATATCTCGGTGTCTTTGTAATTTCGAATAGAATTAATTAAATATTTTTCTAAAATTAAAATTTAGATGGAGACAGTGACCGATTCGTTTGTATGGAAAATAGAGAACTTAAACAAAACTGTGGATATTATGGGAGAGGTCGAACCTGTGACGTTCGATGCCTGGAAAGATAACGCTGAACTAACGTCACACTGGAAATTTTCACTTTCTCCTAAATGGGAAGGCATAGTTAACAGTAGATACAATTGGAATATTAGTGCAATGCGGTATAGTTTTGCGATACGCATAGAAGCTTTGCAATTGCCGGAGTTACTCTCGATTATTCCTAATGCAGAAATAAAATTTGATGCTGTAGTTAAGGGCAGCAGTAATAATGAACTTAATTATTCTACTGGTAAGTTCTATGTAGTTCTATGATCCGGTGATCATATATCTTATTGGATTATGTTTAAAAGAAATCTCTAGATAACTTGTCATTTTTACTAGGTTGGAAAAGGCTTGCAGTAATGAAAAATGAGAAAATTACCATGGCGGCTAGTTTTTGTTTTGGCCAATATCTTGATGTCAGTCCCAGCGAATCCTTTACCATGACATGTACTTTACAAATTCTTAGACAAAAGACAAGGGCTGAAGTAATCTCGAATGGTGTATCACTTCTGGAGGAATTTCATGCTGCTGCTAAAATAAAGCTACAAAAGGATTTCCTGGAATACGTAGAACGGGCGTATCCCAGCAATCTCACTAAAATTACGTCAATGGATGGCATAGAGTTCACCGCTGAAAAATTTCCGCTGGCAGGTAAATATAACAGTACTTAAGATATATTTTATGCTTCCAAGTTTCAAATGTTGTTACTACCAGATTTGTCATAAATTAATTGGTTCCAAAATTTCTCAGCTCGCAGCCTCGTGTTCGAGGCAATGCTTAAACGAAATATGAGTGAAAGAAAGAATGGAACTGTTCATATCAAGGATGTTGGCTCAGGTGCATTGAAAGTTCTGCTCCATTTCATTCAGAAAGGTGAGCTACTTCCGGGGTGGAATGAAAAGGAGATCATAGTAGATCTGACTTACGCAGCACACAAGTACCAAATTCCTGACTTGTTAGAATTTTTAAACCGAAGTTTGGGCGCATGTTGTGTTCTTGAAAATGCCGGACAGCTCATTGGTCTTGCCCGCAAGTTCTCTCTGGCAACTGCTGAAAAGGATATTTTGAAATTCATCAAACGGAATCTGGGAAACTCCTTCGAGGAATTGGAAACATTTTTAAAAGGAGTCATGCAGGCAGCTGAGGGTAGTGACGCATTGGTAAAAGTATAAATTTATTAAAAGTTAAACATTTGTGCTCATTATTATGATGTGTCAGTTTTACAGTGAATGAAGTACTTAAATTTTTGTAATGCAAGATGTGTAGGATAACAAAACAATCATTACACCACCAGCTCCAATGTTAACATGTAAATATCAAATTCAGAACCTCACAAGTGTTTTAATGAATATTAAGTATTTGTAATTAAATGTGCAAAATATTTTGTGCCAATCCTTGCATAGAAAAAAGTACATAGTAAATTTAAAAATCCATTTTCTTGATTTTAACAGCGCTTTGTTTTATTTTTATGGCTTTAATTATCGTCTCACGGTTGCCATCTCTAATTCATCCTTAATGACCTTTATATTGCATAATTTGTAAACAATACATATATCAATTATAAATTATAAACAGTAAATTTATAATTTTTGGCACTTTATATTTTTGTAATCTGATCTGAACTACTTACATTTTGTTAGTCTTTGGATTTCGTATGAACTCGAAATAGGTATCTACTATCTAGACAGGTGCTATAGCTAACAAGTTAATTTTCAAACGTTTCCAAATCCAGAATAAGAATAAGAAATTGCCATGCGGAGATGCTTTCGCAAATCTTCCTCTGGCATTGAACTGGAAATCTCTAATTGATTGAAGCATGAGTGGAAAATAAATTCTGCTCCAGAAGTGAACATTACCTTCAAACGACTCCCTTGCAGTATGGGCATTCCAGTCCACACCTTAATGAGATTTTTTATCTCGGTGGAATCTGCAAAGAAATTATTTATAAAAATTAATGCTTGTTCTTTACTGCTTACCTAGTGTACTATAATACAGAAATTAAAATTCCGTCTCTATAGCGATATGAAAAAAATTTGATTTACCCAACGAGAGCACAAACGCTGCTAATACATTCACCAAGTCACTGTTAACGGTACCGGAGTAGCTGATTTTTGCAAGGACATCCTCCGGATTTACAACAAGAGAAGATTCGCTCTGAAATACTGCATCCCACAAGTATTCTTTGTTTTTAAGAAAACCAAACATTTCAGTCGCCTTTAATCCACATCTGAGGGCGGCAAAGTAAGCGGATCTACTATGAAGCACATCCCATTGCATATACGTCTGTAAAAGAACTAGGGCATTTTGCTTTGTTGGTCTGTCAAAAATTCCAGCACCTTCCAACATCGATTTTATTCCAGAATGGTCCTCATCATTAAGCTCAGTCCCGGTCGACAACGTCTTCATCTACTCCCAATGAAAGTTCTCACCTTTTCAATTATATTGCGGGAGTCGAAGCTTGGAATGTCGCCAATCTCCACGGAAATTTCTGTCATATCCGAGTCTTCACAAAATATGTATTTCACGGCAGCCTTGCTAAGTCCAATAAATCCAATGTCAGAGTGCAGGGCACTGTGTCCAATAAACATTCCCAGAAATCGAAAATATCCAAAGGAAAGCAGTAAGGGATTGGAGGAAGGAAGCAAGTGGTCTATTTCTCCTTCAAATAGAGCGACGCCATTAATACTAGCAGATCGCAGTAGTGTCATAGAGTCTGTAAAAAACTCTTTGGTGAGAGCGCCTCCATCTTGTCCTAAAATTATAGCAATAATAATGAGTTACTATGTCAACGCCACACCGTGTTGATCTGTAAAATTCTAAAAAATAATTTTACTGTGCGAACCTGCTTCTCCCAAAAAAGTTACATACGGCTTCTGTTTGAAGTTGAAATTAGGACTTTTATAAGTAGACAGCAATTGTTCGATGGATCCTCTAACGGCTGCTTATTTGCTGCAGCCCTGGGTTCTCACAGTAGAGTTTATTGCGTAGCTCTCTTACTGTCAAAGTTTCCTGGGACTGATGTCCAGTAAAGTTGGAATTTGACTCTCCTGTTCTCGTTGGAAAACTTAATTGCGCTATTCCTGAGACCGAGACGACACCACTGAA
>JAHZND010003746.1:0-10033 GCA_027744115.1 Acrocyrtus sp. NNG-2020 | reverse complement strand
GCTTAGCTTAAAATATAGTGTGCTTGGCATAGGTTTTACGAGAGGGAGCGTGTAGGAACAGCAATTGAAGTTTGCACCAAGGAAAATATAGAACTACAAAATTATTGGCAGGAAGGGCTGGACCAGATACAAACAGAGAAGTCTCCCTTTTTGAGCAATGAAAAGGAATTCTGATTGAATCAACAAGAGCAAAAAAATATTATT
Source organism: Acrocyrtus sp. NNG-2020 (assembly GCA_027744115.1). Taxonomy (NCBI): domain Eukaryota; kingdom Metazoa; phylum Arthropoda; class Collembola; order Entomobryomorpha; family Entomobryidae; genus Acrocyrtus; species Acrocyrtus sp. NNG-2020. Next base: position 9,829 of record JAHZND010003746.1, on the reverse strand, counting down.
AGTGGGTAATGCCGCTCTATGCTAATAATTTATTAAAATTAACCCCTACAGTTATTTGAAGACAATAATCTACATTACAAAAAATCTGTATTAATATGATTATGCTGAGACTGACCTAGTTTTCATGTTGAGGTTGCGGAATTTCCCATCGCGAAGCTCTAAGTCATAATTTATGCTAACAACAGAACCAATCTTGCGTATTGCGTTGCATTCATTGCACTTGATTGCACTGACAACGACGCTGAGCTGATAACTACACGCAGATCGGCTACCATTATTTACAATTTTTTCCTTTTAGACAGCCGGCCATGTTGTAGCCGTGCATGAACTACATTACTTCGCCAACTCAATCAATACCCCACCACCATGCATGAATAGCTCTTTTGTTTGCAAAACAAAATTGCACTAAATGATTTTCATTAATCGAGTGCATCCCATCGTCCTCCAAGTGCTAATCTGACCTGAAGTTTAGCAGTCTTAGTTTAAATACAGTTTTCTGCATTTACCTGCCCCCGCGTGTACTACTGATACTGATGAGGAGTATTTATCATTAATAAAAATTCAGATCAGGATGTGTGTAAGAGAGCACTATTTTTTGTGTACATTTAAGTGCAATCGCAGTAATTGGGACTGCGTGTAATTACAAATACAAAAAAAATATGCCGCTGCGCTGCAATTTGCAGTATCAATATACGAATTATACCCAACGGCCCAACTCCTCTCCAATACGCGAGCCACCTACAAAGGCGAAGTAAAAGGAACTAATTGGTATGAAAATTACCATCTTTTATTGTCACTGTCGCAATTGCAAAAAAAAATATACTCGTAGTGGGGTATTAACAAATCAAATACTAGTCTTTTAAGCACTCAATAATGAGCAGTGATGGGAGATTATATTGCAGCATCAGAGAAGTGACAGTAGTAATTGCTACCAAGTTTTCTTAAACATTTTTTCTACCTTTTATCCTTGCCGAAGGTACTCTGCCGCAGCAGCAGAAAGAAAAAAATGGATTCCTAGCGTGATGACATTCCTCGTTCATTCCCTTGCTCTGGTTAGTTCAAACTACAGTAATTTAAATGCAAATATATAGTGTTGGAATCCCTAATAGTGCAAAATGTAACTTGATAGTAAATAGTAACTGGGAATTGAATACGGTAACAAATACAAACAACAATATACAAGGAACGGCGCTTTGTGTGGTAACCTATTTGCAATTTGCATTTTTTCAATTTAGAAGCTTTCAGCTAACTATCTTTATTGAAAGAGATGGGATGCAGGGCCGCTGTTGTTGGTCACTTTTCTGGTATCGTCGCCGGTCATGGAGTAAGGTAGCAGTTTGTGAGCAGATTTATTTACTTTTGCTGAAATGTAGCATGATTATTCATAGGCATAAGGAAAAATTGGCAATCTTGCATTTATTTTTCATAAAAGTATATTTTTATCAGTAAGAGATACCAATTTCATGAAGTAGTTTTGCAGTAAAAATTGCAATTTATAGTGCAATGTATAGTCTCCTTATTTTATGGCATTAGGGCTCACCTATAAAAGTGATTTTCAAAATTGAGGCAACGTAACACAATATAAATTGTCTTCAGAAGTCATGCCTTATTGCACTGGGAGAGGATAATGGTTATTTGAAACGTGGCTGGGATAAAAAAGATTTGTACCTGAACCGACTTTTTTAAAAATTAAAATACATTTTCCAATAAAAATTTTGTTTCGTAACTTTTATCCACTTAAAATTTCCAAATTAAAGTCCTCCCAGAGCGGCACTGCGGTAGAAATGGGATGCCAATTGGCTCAATATGGAAATGGGAGAGTTTGCATTTCAGTTCTTAGCCATTAAAACTTGGCCCTACAAGGAAGCGTGTGTTGACTATCTAAGGAGGATATCTTTAAAGTGACATCTTTTGATGAGCAACGATCGGATACGTGACAAATGAAGATAGCGGAAATAGATTAACAAAAGTAAGCCAAAACGTTCTGAAACTGGACCCTTTGAAATAGCTCGAAGCTTGTGTAGAGAAGGGTAATCACGACGCAATTGCTTGTTAGGTAACAAGTTCTGTCTAAGCTTACAGCATTACCGTTGTAATTATCTGGCATTAAAAAGAGGAACGTGAGCAGGTTATTTCTTGTGCGCAAGAGATAAAGCTTCCTATTTTCACTTTTCTTTATTGGCCGGCATTATCGCTAAATGTTCTATTGTCTAAATGGATAATGGACCCTCAAGAGAGTAGAGCTGCTGCAGCTGTCACAGAGATGCAGTCGACGGAACTTAGGTTTTTATGAGGCTGAAGAAGAGAGTGAGAAGTTTTAAGGAGAAATGATTTTCGCGACAGCGGACGACATTCCGACTCATTCTAATTTTATAACAGCATTCACTTTCGGCTTGTTTATGTGGGCATAACGGCGGTTTTAATTTTTAATTGCATTTCTTCATTTTGCATTGCAAGGATAAGCCAAATTAGTCTGTCAGTTTTCAAAACAATTCCGAATTTTAATATGCGCTCATCCAACATCCAAAAGGTAAACGACCCGGTCGCGAATTTTGAGCTAAAGTATTACGCAACCGCTGGCGCTGTGAGCACTGCAATGTCCATATAGTGTAAATATAAAAAATAATATTTTTTGGTAAAAAAAGTTGTCGATTTTCTTCAATAAGGCTGCCTGCAGGAGAGCATATACAACTGAAAATGTTAATGTCAACTCGTTTCTACTCAAGTAATTAAAAGTCTTTTTTTGTTTCGACACAAACAGGCAAGGCAAAAAAGTTTTTTACAAAAAAAAATTTGCAAGTTTAAAGCACGTTTCTATCCAAGTAAGCATGTGCTGAGTTGACGGATGGCTGTCGCAGCGGGACATCATTAGTGAAAACGCTTCAGATTAAATGCATTAGATAATCAGACTAATTTACAGTTCATTTCTTAGCGAGAAACAGCAATCATCTCTTTTGTTCGTGGACCACCTAAGGTGACATTATTTAACTGGTCAGTGTATTGTAGAGATTACGTGTTTCGTCCTGTGGTTATTTTCTAACAACAAAAGGAAAAGGTGTTGCACTCATTTCTTTAAGAAAGTTACGAAGCAAGCCTTCTAGTACATTTGGTAATTCCACGTGAGCAGAGAGCATCCTGGGAATTTCAGTTTTTAAAAATAACCTTTTCGTTTTCATACGCCTAAAAAATTGTACTTTTCATCTTCGCTATCGCACTCACGTACACTCATTTACTATTGCATATCAGCCAAGCTGTATGTCACCTGTCAATAAACAAAGGCACGGAGGCATGATTAACTACCCTCACCAAATAAAATTTTTTCTACATGTTGAGGACCACAAAGTCAGAGGAGCAGCATAATTCTCCCTTGTCCATTCATAATTAAATGTGCTACACTGCCGTACTAAAAATATACCTACTACGCATTACAGCTAATTTGCACTGCAACTGAAGTACATATCCTTAACTTCATCAAACTGTCCTTCCTGATGTACGATGATGCGTTTTTTTCTGCAGGTGTTGATTGTAGTTTTGGTTTGGTTGTGGTAGCTGTAATTCAACATTATATTCTGAGACTGTCCCTCCTCCTCTGCATCACATTTTCTACAAGTTGACGACAGCAGCAGCGCAAATTTTGGCACTGATGAGAAATACGAGGATACACCCAGGGCACTCCGTACAGTAAAATATTTGTATCCCTTCTTGATTCTTCACATATTTCCTGCAATGACCAGATCAGACCAGAGCAAAAGTTATTTTTTGGTGTCGCCCATAAACTATCCGCATTAAAAAAAGCTACATTGTATTTATTTTTCAAGAATAAGTAAGGTAAATTGAAGCCAAAACCTCCAATTAGCAATTTGTGTGTGCGCGCTTTGGATTAAAATATGAGTGGTGGCTTTTACACGTTATTCCATAATGTGCTCGCCATTTCCCTATTCTATTTCCAATTTACATTTAATTACATGCTAAGAGACAAGTGTTGTGACGGATACTAATCTGCTACTACAGTCTCTTTCCAATTTGTCTGCTCCCATTTTGTGAGGAAAGGTTTCTTAACCGCGTGTGATGATTCGCTACGTTTACGGTAGTAAATTTTTGATTTTGAAACTTCTCAACAGGAAGCGACGGAAGCATTGGAGATGAGGACAGTCACATTTTATGATTAGCGTGTCTGTCACTCTCAAAGTTATAATGCGTGGTAAAAGACTTCCATTTAGTCTAAATTAGTCTCGGATGTCCCAACAGTACTACTCTCGAGGAAGTTCATATATAAGCACCGTTTAAAGACGACTTCATAATGCACTCGCTTTTTTCCATTTCCCCTCTCTTTGCCGTAATTAAGGCTGAAATGAAGATTTTTGCGAGCCTAAAGCTGATTATCAAAAAATGTAGGTTCTTCTAAGCTGACTGCGTAATAAATGACATGGGTAAAAATGTCGAAGGGTTTCCCTACGTGGTTTCGACCAGTCTCATGTGCCTTCATTTTAAGCAAGTTTAAGAGTTTTTGAAAGGATAATTTTGTATTCTCATACCATTTTTTTTTTAAAATTGTTATATAATGCTCAAAATAATACGAACACTCTGTCCTTTCCCCCAACCTAATTGTTGATATTATAAGCTGAAGATTTGAAAACGACACATCTCGAAGCAAAAAGCCATAATGAATGACTGGTGACTAGCCATAGAGCTGTACTCGCAGTGTACCTCATAATTTGCGAAATATATTTATTCTACAAAAGTACAAGGCATCATCAACGTCACAGCAAGGGGAAGACCACAACATTGAAATTAAATAACAATATTTTAACTGATAGGATAGCAAGAGCTGAAAAAAGTGTATCAAATACAATTTACAATTTATATAAATGCACTCGTGTGTAGGAATCTTTCAACAATGAAAACGTGAGCGGAGGTGTGCACCCCATCGCCAGTCGCAGTTGTCTTTCATAGAAAATCTATTGTCAGTGTTTCGTCCCTTCTCTGTCTGAAAAATAAATGGGGATGGGATGAGCGAACAAGAGTGAGAAGCTATCCATTCATTATTGCAACGCTTAATGTGCATTAATTAGCATATTTATTTAATAAATTTGTAAATTGGTGTACCCACACCGGTCTCGATGAGATAAAGAGCTGCAGTCAAATACAATTTTATGCTGAGGGCGAACACGCGTCACTCTGCTTATTAAAATTTTTTGAATATTGGGGGCTCCGAAAGTGCACTGTTGTATAATACTGCAACTTCGAGTGCAAAAGATGAGTTGCATAATCCCAAAAGAATCGAAAATTTTTAGAAATAATATGATTGGCAAACTATTGAACTAAACTGATGTTGAACTTTCAAGATTATTACTCAAAAAATTGTTAGTTTAACTAAGGAAGGAGGAGGAGAGTAGGTAAATTCTGCAAATAGTTAATGATGACAATAGATCTTATCATCAGCTCATGTTGCAGAGGCAGGTGGTGTGCGCACGTTGGTGCGCTTTATCAGCTAGAGGAACAGTTAAGATTAAGATCTTCATTGGCAATACATGAAATCCGTTAGCTTGCGAGATTTTGAAAATAAAAGCAGTTCTCGCTTCACTATATATTTCCAAACAAACCTTTTTTATGAGATGAGAACCATTTGTATTCTTTTTTCCACGCGGATATAATTTGATAAAGGACGATGAAGGAAACTCAGAAAGAGGAATGAAGGTAAGGGATGCTGTTCACAGTCTGACAGTGATAACGACAAACTGACGGCTAGGCAGAATTTGCATGTTTATCGTTGAATGAGTTTTTTATTGTTTAGCTGGTATTTTGCTTCAGGGGCTTTTTTCCTTAAGTGCCATTGCTCTCTAAGAAGAAAATGTACGAATAGTTTTTTCCTATGACTTTTCATCGTCAGCTTGTGTTTGACGTTTGGAAACAGGAACAGAAAAATTCTGCTATTAATTGCCTTTTCTGCTTTGCTTTTCTTATATTCGAATTTAGAATATAGATAATGTCATAATGTCAACCTTTCATTGGCACTGCTTTTTACGAAAGGTTTCGGGAAATTATAAACAGAGCCAAGATCTTAATTTCATAATTAAGATGGCATTTGGCAGAGCTTAGCTTGACGAAGATTGACCAGTTCAGAATTTCCAAACACCGAATTTGTGCTATAAGACGCCACGAAAAATAAAATATTTTTCGGCGTCGAAAAGTTCCATTGAGGGATGGAATACTCGTAATTTCATAATTTTTTAAAATATTCGACAGGTACTAAAGCTGGCGTAAAACACTAAAAATGCAAAACAATTATGCATTGTATAAAATTCTACTTTTTATCTTATCAATCTTATCAACATTTTCCCACCATTCTCTGAATTTGAATTGTTCAGCACTAAAAAGTAAACATTTCTGAGCTATTTCACTACAATGCCAAAAACAAAAGTTTAATTGGTTGCTTGATTAATTTTAAACTTGCACAAGACAATTCAAGTGTACACAAAAAGATCCCTTTTCCCATTACCTACTTCACAGCGAGCACTAAAAATTTTTTTTTTTGATTTCTTGAAGTACATCCAAGAAAACTACCCATTCCCACATTATCTCTCACATCATTTAGGTCTTGGGTAAAGGTGAAAAAACGGCGCAAACTGTTTGTTGGAGCGCTAATGCAAGGGCATCATCGTCATCATCCTACTCACTAGCACGCTACTCTACCAATACAATGCTTCAATTTATCATTATAAATTACTACAGTTAGTGATTAAAACGTTCTATAGTGAGCGTTATATAAAACATTAAAAAAAGTTTCCTGTCGATAAGAATTGCTCAAAAAATGGTTTTACTTTGCGTGTTCATTAATTTTTTTGCAAGTGCAAGTTATGCAACAAAAGTTACAGTTTCTCTCATCTGGAGTGTTAGCATTAGCACACTCAACACATTTTACCCTCTACTCTCATAAGTCATTTTAAAATATATTTTACTAATTTCGTGCTCTAAGTATCCCCCACCTTATAATAATTATTAATGCTAAGACATTGACATAGAATCAGATAATGAGTGGTGAGTAGGTAGGTAGTAGACAGTAACCAGTACAAAATACAGATTTCCCATTAGTAGCACTTTTCTACTTTGCTTTGCAATTTAGGGATCTAAATGGGCAGACTAAGCAAGGTATTTTTTTGGGCAAGCGTAAATTATTACAGAAAGGCAAGCCGAATAAAATCTATCTTGCCCCTTTTTTCTAAAAATAGGTGCGATCTGCAATCACACAGAAAACTATTTAGCACCTTCCACTAGGCAAAATGAAATTGTTTAATCCTTCGCCTTTTAATGCACGCACGTACCCAATTTTTTGGGTAGAGTTTTCTTGTGCCAATCATTTGCCTTACTTTACGGCATGCAGTGCAATTACATAATGCAAGAAATAGTTAATCTTTGACTGATGAATATTTGCTTGAGCGAATTTTTTTTTGGCTTTTTAAAGTCGGCATCGGCGTACCTCTTTTTGTTACGTCCGTCCTCCCTTCAAAATATGGTCTCAATGACGTGCTATACGATTATTATCGTTTTATAACTGCGTTTATGTTTTCATTTTAGGCACTGAATGAATTACCTACTACCACTACCACTGCGATTTACGATTATACAAGAGTAAAGTACATTGCATGGGTGCACTAAAGTGTGATTTTTTAACTGTAAGCTAATTTAAAAAACAGAAAGCGATCATGATAAGTACAGTCAGCGGCAGCACTGCGTGCGTAGCAAGGGGCCAACTAATAGCCCAAAAAACAAGAAGTTGCTTACCTTCTTCTAATATGCAACAGTTGCAATTCATTCTTCATATTAAAAACAAAAAAAGTGATCACAGATCACATCATCATCATCTAAGTAAACTGTTCTGTCATTTAATTTAACATTTTTTTAAAAGATAAGTGCAGCTAAAGCATTAAAAGAGTATGTTGGTGATGTGATAATGTGGAAAAGAGGGTGAAAGGGGCTCTCTGCGTGTATACATTCTCCCTCCTTAACTGTAATGAACTATTACTTCATGGGCTCCTACCTGCAAGAAATTGTATCCTTCTTAATCTGAGATGCGTCTGCATACGTAAGCAGCTTCCTTTGCGCCAGCTAGATTTGCTTCATGAACGCGAAACCAAAAAAAAACTGTATCTGCATCATTGGAGGAGAGTAGAGCATTTTATTTACTATTCGTCTAGCAAAATGCTTCAGTTAAGTTTACAAGTGCATTGACTTGACATGCAAGAATGCAATGTACGTTGAAAAGAACATCTTTTTTTATTTGTATCATCTTCTATAAAGGCTTTGGCTATTTGCGAGATGGAATTGGTTTTTTCCTTTAAAAATCTGTATAACGCGAATGAAACCATTTAAGCAAAAAACAGATAAAAAAAGTAATTTTTTTTCTGCATAAGTATTCCCCAAAACCCCTCTACACTCGCACAGGTAGTAGTTTAGTGTGGTGGCTAAGAAGAATATATTTTCATATAAAATGGGTGTGTTCTCTTCCATATTCAGATCACTTTTACTCTTATTCTTCTGCTTAGACTTTAGATCAGATTCCATTTCAGCTCGTGAGTAGGCACCACAATTCCTAGGCTGTTGTGCAGAGCTCTTGCGGTCTGTAAAGCGTTCTCTCTAGCTGTTCAGTCGTCAGGCATTTTTTTAAACTCTTTTAGTCTTATTGCCAACTGATGCATGAATTGACAAAATGCATTGAATTTGTAAATTGTAACAGTGCATTGTGCGCAGGTAGACTTTGAGAAGGGTTGTAAATTGTCTATCAAATTGCACACACAAAATTTATTTTCATTCCATCCTTTCTGCTGAGATGTACTCCTCACTATAGTATACTCTTCTACACGTGAACGGTGGATAAGCACGAAATCCATCTCAAGAAAGTATTCAGATATATCTGTAGCAATTGTAATAATAATCCTAGTAATAACCGTGTATCATTGTTAGTACGGATATAAATCTCTCTGTTATGACCGCTAACGATGATGATAGGAAGGAGAACGAGGATATACGAAATTTTTTTAAAGGATAGGTTTTTGCCTTACTTCTCCTTTCGTATATGAGCAAAACCACATTTTTTATGCACTCTCAGTCTTTTTAAGACCCGTACTCCGTTTTATTGCAGATTACAATACAGTTGCAGAGAGAATGCAACTGTCGAAACTGAAAACGAAATGAAAGGTATGTCCAAGTGGTATGCACGGCGAGAGTGCAATTCACAATCCACCTCACAGCAATTTTCATTGTTGCTCTGTAATTATAGTTGTTTTTATTGCGTACAATAAACAAAAAATTTAATACTGGTACCAGTCATCCCTTTTTGCTGCGTGGCTTGCTGTTTGCTGCATTTTCTTGTGATTGTGCCCATTTTACGAGCTACCTTCAAAAAAGGAAGGAATACGTAATGGTGGGTGGCAGATAATAAAAAGTATCAGAGATACATTTTATTTCTTCTTGGAATGGAATGCAAATCAAAGAAAAAAAAACTTTGAATTTTTGTATGCTTGTATAACATAAAGTTATGTACGGTAAATAATATCATTTTATAAAATCTGGGATTGTTTTGCTGCTTGTTTGGACTCAGCTATATAATCAAAATTGCACGCAGTAATTTTGGGAATTTTTTTTGAAAGAATTTATTTGCTGGGGTACTGGGTACTTCTGGCCAAGATGAAGTGAAATAGTGAAATAAATTAAGGAATTACAAAAACCCAGTTTTACTGATTTATTTTCATGTGGAGTACCTACAAATACCAGTTCAGTAGGGATATTTGGAGGGAACGCTCAAAGTAGAAAGAGTTTCGTTGAAGGTAAA
>JAHZND010003745.1:0-11814 GCA_027744115.1 Acrocyrtus sp. NNG-2020 | reverse complement strand
AACATTTCCCTCGTTAAAATATCTGTTGCCAAAATGACACCGAAATCGATTTCTAACTCTATTCTAATTACAGCTGCAGGAAGCAGGAATCGATTTTACCTTGAGAAAAGGAGCTCAACTGCACTTTAAAACTGACAATTTTCTCGCACTTCACTAAACAAATTCAAATTTTAAAAGGTGAGCCACTATTCTAGCCACACAACAGGGGTCCTGATAAGTATTTTCATAGTAGGTAGCTCGTAGCAGTATTTCTCAGGAATTAGCGAACTAATTTAGCCCATCACTCCACAGCTTTCACCAAGCCACTTGCAAGGAACTAGCAAATGAAATTATTTTTTTCTCGAAATGCTCACAGAAGATAAAGTCCTTGATAAAATTTTAGCACGTCAAGTTATGTGTCAACTTCAACTTCACCAGTATAGCAAAAAAAATTGATCCAAGAGAGAAAATAAATAAATGCCAAAAGTTTTTAATTTGCTAGAGAGAGAAAACAGCTAGACTAAAATACTGCTGGCTACACACAAAAAATATATATTTCTTCTGTAAGTAACCCCATCCAATCTTCAATCTTGACAAGAAATATCATCATGCCTTAATCTCCGCAGCCAAAATCTAGTGAAGTAATCACCAATCTTTACTTCAGTTGCAAACTTGCAACGCTACTAATAATGCTAAGAACACTCACCATTTTCATTTTCTCTTACTAAACATACTAAAAAGAAGGAATTACCCAAAGCATGTTTATTTCTAGCAAATATGCAGCATCCTAGAAAAAAATATTCCCCGAAGACATATGAAACCGTGCATTTCACTCGAAAAGCCTATCTGCAAATGTGGCATTAGGATAGGCACTCTTAAGGATATAAAAATGTCTAAATAATATGGGATCTCTTTTGTTAGTCCTATTTGTCAGAGAAGCATTAAGCCATGGAGTAATGCTGCCTTCCTTCCCATTGCCTCTGCCAATTTACATGAACCTCCTGTTCCATTCAAACGGAACAATTTGGCTTACCTTTTACACTAAAAACCTATCAACCCGTTGAAATTGAATTTCCGCAGTAAATGTGCTGTTAGAGCTGCTGGCAGTAAAAAAAATTCTTTCCTCTCCATCCTCACTCTCATCCCTACTTATTTTCAGCTTATATACTACACAATTAGTCTCCAAAGACGGGTTGCATCGTATGCATAATAGCCCACCTCATTCTATTTCGTTTCCACGAGAAATGGAAGGAGATAACACCATTCCTACAAAAATAACACAAAACGCCTATAAATTAGCGAGTAAAATAGTAGTGACTACTAGCGTGAAAAAGTAGTCTCTTTGTGCCTAAACAACAATACACTCTCGTTCTAGTAATTTTTTGCAGTTTGGAACGTGAACGTGTGAAATGAAGTGAAATATATTTTTTTCAACCTTTCAGTTTCAAATCGCATTCCAAACGGTTGAGCAGATTGTGAAAGATTTATATGCTTCAAAATACTCGGAAGTCACTCTAGTAGGTAAAATCGTAAGAAAAAGGAGGGAAGAGGGAACAGCGAAAAAACTACAAGAAAAACCCTCCAGCTATTGTAGACAAGATAGCGAGCGCACATTTTTTAGCATTTTGTACTTTTGTAGTGCCCAAGAAGTACGTCTTTTTGGGTTTCTCATGGTTATAGTGGATTGGGTATATAAATTTTTTCCCTTTTTTTCGGGTCCTCATTTTAAGAATGATTCCCAGTTGGAGGACTACACTTATAATAATGAATGTGTAAGGTGCATTCCGCATATCAGCGTTTCCCTGTAAAAATGTACTTTTAATCTACTATGGGAAGACTACGTGCGTCTTTTCAAGAGTAATGAGCTGTTTCCAAGTGGAAGTCGAGCGAGAAAATGAGACAAATTAACCGAGAACGAGGGTGCAATGTCTGAGAAAAAAATTAGCGCTGAGAAACTCCACTCATTTCTCTTTATTGCAGACAGCAAACATATCACACTTTATGCACTTATTCTGCTCTTACATGCATTTCTGAGTTATGTCCTAGGGAAAAAATATTTTTATATGCCTAGGTATATTTATAAGAGATTGCTACACGAAAAGTTTAATTTCACGGAGAGAAAGCGAGCAAAAATTTGTATGCTTTCACAGGTGTACAAGATAAAAAGAAGTGGCAACTTACAAACTTTACATCGGCGGAATCAGGGTGGACAGGTAAGAAGCTGGAGAAGAGAAGATTACAGCTCTGCGTAAACTCGCACCAGCAGAAAAAGACTGAAATTCTCGGGGGAAACCCTTCACCTCTCACTTGACTTTAAAAAGTTGGGTATTTCCAGATGTAGTTTATTTTCAGGTGTAGCGTAGCCAGAATTTTTTTGTAATGGGTAAAAATGAACTTCACCAGAAAAAAACTTTCTTTTACTTTATGAACTAACTAGTTTAAATAACGGGGAAAATTGGTGGGTGAAAGGTTAAAAAATCTCGGAAGGAATCCCACTGGCTGGTGTCATTTTAACTTTCTCTGAGGATGATTAGGTAGCTTGATAAGGAATCTCAGTGAGACTCCGGAGAAGTCCGTCCTTCCGTCCGTCTGTCACTTTGTTTATGAGTTGGTGGAGATTACACGAGAGAATTTTTTTTCTGTCCGCTTACAATTTTCTCTGTGCTACGCGCACTCACAAGGCACAACTCTCTCCTTGCTGGAAGTCTCCACTGACTGTGAAAACGGTGCATTTGCAAAAGGAGAACTGGAAAGATTCCATATCATTACGTATCTGATTGTGGAGCAGTGTGTTAGTGTAAAACACAATTTTGTGGTTTAAGAACAACCCAAAATGGAGGATGGACGGACGTGGTTGGACTTTGGCTTGGCTTATTTTCCTTCCTACCCGAGAAAAATAACGCTTTCACTTCACTAGATCTTATACTCCGCAGTTTTTATTTTGCGATGCGTGTGTACATGGATATCATTCAATCCAGTGCATAGCGTGAAGGTGGCGGCGTGAGAAAGTGGTGTCCATAAGCAAGTCCAAACAAAGTAAATAAACTTTGCAGTGATTTTTTTCCCTCTCTCTCAGCTCCCACACCAAAAATGTATATAAAAAAGTGGCTGTGATATTCCACTCTCTATTTTTTGCTGTCCTCTCTCTCCTACTTCACTTTTAACCTCGTATTTCCACTTATTTCGGTATTCTTCTTGCTTATCTCTTTCCCCATTTTAGTAAGTGGCGAATGTATTAAAGAGAAAGGGAGCGAGCATCGAGCAGCTGCCCCACTTCTATACTTGGCTAGCGGCTCCTGCATAATATCGAAACTGACATGGAAAGCCCAGTGCCAAGAGCGAAGTATTACACCCAGCTCTTTTCACGGACCGCTAGAAACATTAAATTCTATCTCCTTTCTTGAAGGCTTTGTGGAAGGCGTCGCTTTCCACAACAAGCCAAAAAAAAGTACCTACGTTCCCCAATACATATAGAATGCCCATCTGGCTCTGTTTCCAAACTTAATGATTTTATACAAAAAGACACTTTAACCAATTCAATACGAGAAGATAGAGGATCATGAATTTATAATTTCAAATATTGATTATGATTAGCAACTCACCCATATCTAAGTTCTCCTTTGAGTGACTTGAAGTTTGAAGAAGGGGAAATATTTAAGGTTTCAGCTTCGTCGGAGTAGTATGTCCATATCTGTTCTTTCGTTATGAGCTACTGCTCTAAACATTTTTTTATTCCATTCCAGTCCAAATTGAACATATAGGTTATGCATGAAGTAGATTGATTGTCAAAAATATAATTCCGTTTTTTGCCAATTTACATACCTATTTACCTATTCATATCTCATTTTCGGTATGATTGTCTACGTAAGCAAGCTAGCAGATATGTATATGTCCTCGGCTTACTGCTCACTATTTCCAACTTTTAAACAGTTTTTTCCTGATGAGTTTTTCTCTTATCCGAGAATATATGCAAGTACATAAATGAATAGTTCGCTGGTTATCTGAGCATGCCGTCATAGTTCATAATACTGCACGATTATTTCATGTTAAACTTTACCTACTTACATTTTCAACTGACAAGTTTGCCATAATATACACGCTAGACGCTATTATCCTTACAATAATTGTAATAATATGAAATTGCTCAAGTACGTATTTCGAGTTTTGCAATGTATGCTTTGCTGCCTGTAATGATAAAACAAAAGATTCGGAGAGGTGATATCGACAATATTTGGAGGAAAATTGTACACGTGAAAGTCCAAGATAGTAGACCTCCCGTTGCGAATTATGTAGTGTGTTTTCCTAACACCTAAAATTAGCAGCTCCCCATTTTCCCTAGCACTACAATAATTATTATTACGAGGTGACTTGATGCTATCACATCATGTACCTCTGCAAATCGGTAATCATGAGTGAAGAGAGCAGGCAAAATGTGGACGAAATACCACCCAAAAAGTAGGCACGCAGAGGCACGTATCATGTAGGTATGTATTTCCATTTCCGGCATGACATTTCATGAGACTGGAACATAACAGCATTCCATTCCAGTTACGCCTGTGTTTAGCATAGTTTCAAGGCGTATTATTTACATGTCGTATGAAAACATGAAATCGAGGAAGTTTCCATAAAAGCAGTTCGCGAACGGACATCAGCCATCAGTGCTGAATGTAGCGAACTGTCACTTGTTTTTACCACAAGGACATTGCAAAGTTCAAATATTGGTTGCAAATTATTTTTTAGAACTTTGATTATGCAATAGAAAATTATGTATAATTTATTTTTCACTGTGTGCTGGAGTAGACAGCATGATGTCACCATCACCAATCTAAAATTTATAAAGAAGGATGTTCCGGAAGACCAGAATCTGTGCATGTTACCTTTTATATGGATTGGGAAAATTGAAAATTACCTGGAAACATCAATACATAAAAAATTGTGCTCGCTCCAGTTTCTCAGTCACAGTTCACGATTTAGTAGTAACGCAAACATGATAATGAATGGATGCCAAATACCGTAATTTTAGTGGCTATAGCTTATCATCGCCGACCAAGCTTATCATAAGTGCGTAATATGTTTATCTGCTAAACGTCATAGTAGTCATAGTCATGCGAGCCATGAAGCTGTCATTCGCATTTCGTAGAAATCCCAGCCACAAGGCAAGAGCGTATTATCATTATCGGCTGCATTATCTATCTCGGCACAGGGACAGGGCACACACGCATGTTGGCTACTTATATGCTCGGCATCCGCTCTCCCAGTCATACAGTGATAGTTGGGGGAAGACAAGCGAAGAAAAACTCTTTTGGTGAAGAAGGCAAAACATTCGTGTTTACATTCGCAGCTGCTGGCTCAGCTGTGTTGTAAAGTGAGAGGAGAGTTAATAAGTTTAGAAAAAGAGTTTGCATTTTTTTACTCTTCATTATTCATTAGCAATTTAGCAATTTGCTCATTGGAGGCAGACGTGCCTAGTGCTTAAAAGTTGACTGATCTGTAAAATCTGGATCTGCATTTATATCCATATCGTAATTTTAATTTTGGGAAGTCAAAGCCAAGCTATATCTCGGCCAATCTCAAGGTAAGTCATAATGTCAAGGATAACTTTTTTTTAAATATTAAAGTAAATAGGTATTAACTCTTGTTTTGGGAGGTAGTAGCAGCAACAGTGCATGAATAATTCAAGCATTCCAATCAATAAACACAAAATGCCTCCAAGAATAGTGCGAAAAACTACATAATTTGCTATCAACACTCAAGTTAAAATGAACTCCTTTTATAGTAAAAGGAGAGGCAAGTTAATTATAAATTGGTAGATTCCTTTTAGACCCTACTATTTTACTCTGGTTTACTACGGGTTAAAATTGCCATAATTCGTGTGAATATGTTTTAAGTGGGACTTGAAAAATGAAAAAGTGAAGTTCACATGCAGATGCAAGTTAAGTACAGTTACGTACGCTTGTAAATATTTTGGCTAGGCTAACTGCACTATGCACCTTGTCAGACAGGTTTTCATTTTTTCTGGGATTCGTACATTGTTCATTTCATTTAAAAAAAATCTTTAAAATTTTCGTGTGAATGCAGTACAGTGCATAGCCTAGATTTTCCACTCGTTGAAGCTGTTCTTCTAGTGCTTCTATACACGTAAAATAGAATGCATTATTTATCAATAGTTAAAGTACAAACTGGTTAAAATATGCCTTCACTAAAATATGGTGACTGTAAGAAAACAAGCGCAAAAAAGATGGGTTGGTAGTTACTGGCTAACAAGTGGCTAGTAGCAAAAAGTCAGCAGTACGTAAATAATAAATAGATATGCATCTCCTCTCTAACTTTTCTTGGCATGAGCTCTTCGAGATTTTACAGTGACTGCCCCAAAAAGGGTATTTCGCAACTGCATAATGACTATGAAAGAAGCACTGTAGTGATCATGGATAGCAGTTATTAGTTATAGTTAGATATCTAGCGTAAATTGCTAAAATCATTAGCAGGTAGCAAGAAGTCAGAAGTGGGACCTTGTGCCGTGCCTATAAAGTTGCTGCATTGTTGAAGGTATTGTATTGTATTTTCAGCTCTAGCTAAGGTAATTGGTAGTAGGCACTGCTGATCTTTGATAAGGCCAAGACCTGACAAAAGCAGGTACACTACTGGTAAGTGTTAGTTGGTAGTTGTAGACATACATATTTAGTGATTAGAATTAGAAGTTCTTAACGAAAAAAATGCTGATGAGTTTGTTGAGCAGTAAATACCACAATACCAGACATTAAGCTACAACTCACGTATCACGTAGCAGATCCTCAGATCCTGTCATTATATTTTGCGTTACATTAATTGCATAGTAAAGGATTAAAGATTATGCTTGAGTACAGTGTACAATTGGAAAACAGCTTAAATAATATTGTCACAGACGGTAGCCAATAGCCATTCATTTAAGGATATCGTAAAAGAATGGCGAAGTTCATGAGCAGTTAAGAGTTAATAGTGCACGGTAGTCATTGATCATCATCATCATTCATTAAAATTGTCGGTGGTTTAATGGGAAAATCGAAAATTTGGTTTGGAATATTAGTTACTAGCTGGTCTCGCTGCGTCATTAAATTATTTACAATTTCCGGAACAGTGAGAAGAACATATATGTAGGTAATTTTAATTTACGTACGAGAGAATTAACGAGAATTTATCGTCCACCTGTTCGATATGATCTGTGATGCAATACTTGAACCTCCGACGATAAGTCCAAATGTGTAAAAGGTGTCATGTCCACATTTTTGAAGAGGACAGGTGCACATCTCGCAATTTTTGTAATTTTTTTTTCAAAAGTGGCTGTGATTCATCTGTCACTTTTAAACTGCTACTGATACCATGTGCCATGAACAGTGAGTGACTCGATTGCAAAAAAAGTAATCTAATCTGGTTGGAATAGGCGATCATCTACCTTGAGTAAGTGACGAACTCATCGATTGCCGTGTTGAACAATGAACTTTAGCTGAACTGGACTAAAAGTGGAGCATAGGTAGTAGGTACGTTTAGCTATGAACTCATGTCAGAGCCAGAAATTCTGACTAAATAGGTGTCTATATGTACAGTGATATGCATGCACACATGTTTACATTTTACCTTGGCCTTTCTTGTTGACTGAGCTTTGTTCACATTTCATTTCACATAATCGCATCATAACACTACTAGCGCGTGCTGGGTTATTTATAAGTTAGGTATTTCTAGAGCTGGACTGGAGCTCCAATTTTCCAATACAAACCTCTATCCAGAAAGGCAGACAATCTCGTTTTCTTGGGACCATTGCATAGGTGACAAATCACTAAGCAGTTCTAGATAGTCGTAACTCACGAGCAGAAAAATACATTATCATTCATATTTCATGGAAAGTTTATTTTTTAATTAGCCGTTTGGTGCCTAAATTAAGAAAAAAAAAGATTAGCCATGTTAGGCCTCTTTTTTACTTTTCATTTTATTTGATTAAACTCAAACAGCAAATGATTATATCAGGGTCCAAGAACCACAACCCGAAGCGTGTTCCTGAAATGCAGCGATTCAGAGTAGAGTGATAGAATGCTGCCATTTTCATTTCATTTGCCCATATAGGTAGGTTGTAGGTTGCGGAATGTCGTTTTATGAAATTGCGTAGTTGCTGGCGAAAGTAAGCCTCTAATGTATAATTTTCCGTCGTACTGAGAAGTCATAAGTAATGCAAAAAGCAAAAGCAAATAGAGCCATATAAATAAAGACTGCAAAATAATGGAAAGTATAGTTTGGTAAACAAAAGCTTTCTTATTTGGTAGAGTTTATTGATCACTAAATTACTGACAAGGGAACACGTTTTCCTTATATCAGAAAACTGCGAGTGCAGTTAAATTCTACGTGCAAAAGTGTACTAGACTTGCTATTTCAAATTGCGAATTTCAAATATAAGGAAAACGGTTTCCCTTGTGAGTAAACATGATTCATAACTGCCTTCCCATTCCCAGTGAGTAACACATTATCACCTTTGAACTTTAACCCGTTGTTTTGGCTCATGCTTCAGTCATTGAGTTTAGGATGCTAGCCATAGTTTTCACTAGGGGTAATTAAAATGCATATTATTTTCCATGATACAGGATGCAATTCAGCTTATTATTATTATGTACTTAGGTACATTCTATATGCTAAATTTTTATTTTACACTGAACAGTGACTATTTATCACTGTCGTTGGAGCCAGCGACCAAGTTTTTCCAATAAAAATCTCTTTCACTTTACCTAATTAGATTCCACAAAGTAAACACATAACAGTACGTATCATTGACCACAGACCTGCGAAGGCTAACCTTCGCCTTTTGTATTTTTGCGTGGTATGACGCGAGGTGATAAGACAGGGTTTGATAAGATGGTCCTACATTCATAATGTTTCATGAAATTCATGAATCGAATGCCGAATTATCTTTATCAATCAAGGAAATAGGTATCATTTTTCAAATCCAACCTCATTTCAATGATTTCAGCAGGAGTAAGTACGTTTTTTGTTTTGCAACATTGCAACTCAAAGTGTTCAAATCTCTCAATTACAATTCCCACCCACCCACTCTATCCCGATCTATGGTCAATTCAAACTGTTTTCCAGCTTTCACACTTGAATGAATAAAGTGGAATGTTGATGTGATGTGAAAATGTGATGACTATGGAAGATAATGACTAATTGACTGATTTAAATCTTTGTTCGTTTTTTGTCTATAGCGCAACCAGTACACCACGAAGTTTACGACGCGGAGGACTTTTACATAAATTTCTCTGAAGAATTAAGCGTGTAGCAATATGAGTGACGGACCGATAAAGTTTATAGAATTCGATGAAGAATTTCATCGGTGCCCCAACGCAGATGTCGCAGCTTGTGAATTTTGCAAATTGATTAACACATTCGCACTTCTGAGCAGAACTTTCAGACTAAGGTTGGTGTTCGTAATCTAAAAATTACCAAGAAGACATTTACTGTTAACTAAAATTATAAAATGTACTTGTATTATTATTATAGAAACAGTACAGAATGTCTGAAATTAGTGGAGGATTTACAATATTATGTGCGCGGTATGAGAACAGCGGTGGATAAGCTAACACCTCATTTGTCAAAGTACGATTTTAGTGAGCTTGTCCAGGCAAATGGATACCGCACGTTTGTTCAGATTTCCCGATGTGGCGTTCAGAAATGTTTGTACTTGGCAGAGGAAATCAACGATTGCAGCCGCATATACTCACCTGCTAGTCATCCTGTATTACATGAGTAAGTTAACAATTGAATTAGTAGGGTAAAAGTTTGCGCTTCTATTATTTTAAATGGACATGTTTCGATTGATATTTTCAGAAAGCTAGTAGACTGGAGCAGAATATTTCGCCTGATGCTGATTGTGGAAATGTGTCTACTTGATTTCGTACAGACAGCCACAAATGACTCGCTGTTTTCATCAGATCGCGAAGGTCTAAATAAACTAATTTCCCAGTCAAAGGAGCGAGTAAACGTAGTTGGCTTTCAGGGTCGACTGCTGGGCTTCCAGGTACCTTTTTATAGATAATTAAAGGAATTTAAATATTTCATTAAAATCATATACTCGTATGTTGGCCCTATAGTTCTGCAAATCTGTGAAAGGACCTCTGAAAGTTGTTGGAAGCTTGATGGCTGCGTTTTCAAAAACATTCAACACTAACAGTATCTTCAAGCACACTTTAGTCTCACCCGCGGATTTCGTTCACTATTGGAGAAATCCTAAGGATAGGGCGGAGAGAATTGCGGAAATGTGTCTTGGGGATCCATTGACATTCTTTAAGGAGTTTTGGCTCGTACAAGAGAAAGGTATATTAGAATTACCTAATTAAAATCTAAAATTCGAAGTTGAGAATGCATAATGGCAAATAGTCTAATTTTTAAATTTCAATTTAACTTCTAGGTCTTGTACGAATACTGTCAAACTGCGTTGGAGAACCCGTACAGTCAAACTTGGAAATATCCGTTCCGCCTGTGAAACTTATTGTGGAGACAAAATCGAAAAAGCGATTAACTATTGTTCCCCCTAATGCGTACATCGGGAAAAGGCCAGTTATGCTGAGATTGGTTTCACACAAATTACGTGTAGGTACGGTAGGCAGTGGTAGTAGAATTTCCTGTACATCCCAATTAGAAGAAATGTCAAACACACTGATCGTTCATTGTCACGGCGGAGGATTTGTGGCGCAGAGTAGCAATTCCCACTTAGTCTACCTGAAATCCTGGGCAAAAAGTGCAGGTGCTCCAATAGTGTCAATAGATTACTCACTATCGCCAGAGGCTCCGTACCCTAGAGCTTTGCACGAGGCACTCTATGCGTACCTGTGGGCTATTCAAAATGCCCACATATTGGGAAGCACTGCGGAAAAAATCATTGTGGCTGGTGATTCAGCAGGTGGTCTATTGTTAACCGGCGTGATATTGTTGTGCATCGAGTTGAACGTGCGGGTTCCGGATGGAGCTTTGTTGGTCTACACACCGCAATTGCTTGAACCGTCTGTCTCACCAGCAAGACTTCTCAGCTTGTGCGATCCTTTGATTCCATATCCAGCACTTGCAGCATGTCTTGGAGGTATATTTATTACTAATGATTACTAGTTACAGTTTAAGAGTAGAAACACCCAACATATATTTTATTTATTCTTCTTCAGCCTACGTTGGAAAAAAATTTGATCCCACCTTGGTTAATCTACCCAGTAGCCTCATTGAAGGTCCATGGGAGCCTGAAATTGAAAATGTCGAAAATTGTTCGAGAAAATTCATGACAGTTACATTGGAGGAACTAAGTGGTGTAAATATCCCTACGGACGACTGGCATCTATCTCCCCTTATCGCACCAGACGTACTTCTCAGTAAATTTCCTCGCACTGCAATTGTGGTAAGCTGAAGCTATTATTTTACAGTGTATAAAAAGTAAGAAATTAGAAATGTCATTCAGGAAAACAAAAAAACTAGTCTTAAATTATTTCGATTTTCAATGTAGACATCTAATCTAGATCCATGCATGGACGATTGTATTGAATTTGCAAAACGATTAAGAGATGCTGGAGCTCCGACTACACTTGATGTAATTAGCTCTGTTCCGCATGGATTCCTTAATTTTGCAAAAGTATAATCACTCAAACTTAAGCCATACATGTTATATTAAAATATATACGAAAATATATAGATTTGAGAACGGAGTATTTTATAAATGCTTTTATAATTTCAGATTAGTGAAGAATGCTATCAGGGAATTGAAACCTGTGCTCGAAGACTAAAAGAGTTTCTAAAGTAGTACCAAGAAGTCTTTAACAGCGCAACTTAAATTTAAAA
>JAHZND010003744.1:0-16447 GCA_027744115.1 Acrocyrtus sp. NNG-2020 | reverse complement strand
CTACAAAATTAAATAGCAATTATCACTACTCCTGGTTCGACGAATATGCACAGATACATTATAAACTTGGTGATGGATTGCATCCTTAAAAGCAGTTTGAAATTTTCAAACTTATCGTTCGTCTTTCGTTTATTGTATATATGTATCTGATAACTTTGTTGTACATTTTCTAGTCAACATTACCACTAAAAATAATCTGGACATGCACTGGCAACAAGCAATCCTCGCTTTTCCATTATCGCATCGACATCAACATTATCATCACGATAACTATTCAGTTTTAATGACTTGTGGAAAGGCAATGACAATTAAAAACCTAAGAATATTAGTACATTTTCACGAAACTTCCTACCATTAGTAATAATACGAAAGTACATAGGTAAATGAACCGAACGAAACTTCTCTAAGCTCTATTCTCGTAGTAAAATTAAATACTTCATTGCTCCATTTGACCAGACACAAGTTTAATATGTATTTCGTGTAGAACCTTAATTAGAAGAATATGAAAGCAAAAGCAGGCAAACCACCAAGGCTCTTCCAGACCAGAACCAGATGAGAAGTGAAATCGTTTTGCAGCAAAATTGTATAAATTCCCGTTATTGACCACCTTGCTTGCTTACTTCTTTATTATAGGCATTCTTACACGCACGTTGACAGCACAAAAAATATGATATCAAAATGAGTCTTATCCTACTATCTATTACTACCGCTATCCTAGAGCCTAAGAAAAAAATATACTCATGCATCCATCCATACTATTGTCATGCTAAGGAGAGTGTGCTTTCTAGTTCTAGTTGGCAAAAAATTATTCTCACGCATTTTTCTCATCTCTTCCTCTACCACTAGAAAACTTACCAGGACCGGACCGAATATACTTTCAAAGCATTATTAGAGCTTCAGTGAGAGTACATTTTTTCTTTCGAGAGAGGATCACATCGTTCATCATGAGTGATGTTGTGTTGTCGCGGAGTACTTCGCGACTGCCGTTTTCTCACACTGATCACATGCATTTACGTACGTACCAATAAAAAAAGGCTTGATTCACAAAAAGTAGCAAAGAGGAAAAAACCAGGAGCAAGTGCTAAGTAACCAACCAATGCGGGAAATGGAATACGTAAATGATCTCACATAATACAATGTACAAAAGGGGAAAGAACATCATTCAACTTGGCTTTTACGTAATGGGAAGGGGAAAAGACCAGCCAAGAGCTAACAACTACAACGCTAGCTACATCTTGTGTTTTACCTTTCTTCAGTATATCGATGTGACATTGTCCTACCTAGCATTAGAAAAATGAGCGTATTTCTCTTCATTTCATACGCGTAAAAGTATATATATGTTGTCGCCATTTCCCTTTCTAAACTTTTTACTTTTCGGTAATCTGATCTTTGTAAAAAAACCAGTAGTACAACGAAATATGCAATGACACAAGTTAAAGCTTCAATTTTAAAAAGGTCTCTTAATACTCTAACAGAAAGGAAACACGAAGTTCGAGAGAAGAAAGGAAGTAGAGGATGCCGTGTCAGTCTCACTTTTAGAGCACACAAATTTATTTGCTTTGCCGTTTGTCCTCAAATCAACTTATCTACTCTAGTTTACACAGATTCTACCCTAATAAAGAGAAATCATGTGTGCATTCACTTACTTTTTTCTTTTCTAGCTTCTCCTGGATTACATAATAGTACACAACGGATGTTGGTTTTCATTTCGTTTAGTAGCTGCTTTATTCACATTTCGAGAAAAACTTTAATAGTGCTGACTTTTAACTCTACACGGATGGACACGAACAAAGCTATGCTGCGCACTACATGTACGTAAAAATACTTACATCCCCTTCTTGCTTGCACTTGGTTTCTACAAAGGACAAACGTAATGAGTGGTGCATGCTGTGATTGAAGTTCTCCCTACCAGAGCCTTAATTTTCTACTCACACTGCTACTCTCAAAGCTTACTACGGAGACAAAGGATCTGCTTAGATGAATCTGGCACTCCGCTTCCTCCTGCTGTTCCCACTACTCCGTCTCCTGCTCCAGGGCTAGCTTCCGATGAAGAATACAAGTCTCCCATCAATTTACCTACGTAAAAAATAACACAAAATACATTTTACTTCCATCAACTCATATCTTATCTTAAATACTACAGTAGTCAAGTCGAACCATTTTCTCCCATCGACATCACATCAACTTTATCCGACAAAAGTTTCACTCTAAATTACGAGGAAAATCTATAACATAAATACGACCAAAGCTATCGTCATCTTTTCCTTCTTCTCTATTCCTATTTTAACATCTTGCGCATACTATATTATTATTGCTACACACATGGGTGTAATAATCATGCCATGATTAGTGGAGCTAGTTATTTTTTGTTAAAAGCATTACTTCAAAAAGGGATCGGATCTCGCTTTCTTCTAGACAAAAGACTAGTTAAAGGTTTTAAAAGCACAGCAACAACAGTGTAGAATAGAAAGAGTCCTGCAAGGGTCGCTTATAATATTTTACAGATATTCAAGTACCTATTATTATGGTTTACCCATGTACGTTCGTGGTTCATTACATTTTTTCAATTTTACCGTAGCATATTGGAAACAAGTATGAAGGAAGACAAAATGAATGCTTCCAGCGATTGTTTTATGGAACAAACGCAAAAACACTCATCTCAAAATCAGTATACTTCAATCCAAAAACTTAGTCATAAGCCCATGTAAGCACTCGTGCATTTATTTGAGCATCGTTAATATAATTTTACGTGAGATTCCAAAAATAATTTTAATACATAATTAAATTGGATTACTCCCTGGATGGATATACTAGAGCAGAGAATGATACCTAATTGTATCTTGGTGTTAGCGTTATCCAGGAGAAACCTGACAAAAAACAGAGCGTTTCTCAGTACACTCCAGTAATAGAGGTATAGCCATGAGGGCATAGAAAACAGCTCCAAAAATGATCGATACAATATCCTTATTACTAACTCTCTAATAACCATTATTTTTCAAAAGGTGCTTTGAACCAAAGGAGCAGTTCCCAGTAAATTAGACATTTCAGACAAAGGAAAGGAAAACAGTGAAGGAAGACCGGACGGTCATGTGTATGCCGTGGACGACGCGTCGTTCGATCGCCGTCATCACACCCAACACTAAATTCAAAATACCTACTAGTAAGTACATCCATTGCAAGTCTACAATAGTACGTACGTAACTGCTCGTCCTGATATTTTACATTGTGGCTCAACTTACGAAATAATAATGCAGGACACTCTCTTTCCTGGCAATGAATTTTCATCCATATGAAAACCATGAGCCATGAACTTTATCCATCCGTCGGTTCGTCGTGCGTGTGCTCCTCACTTCTGGCTATCATGACCACGAAAACACCACGACATGACTGTTGCTTCCTTTATTTATTACTCTTCACTCCACTTCCACTTTACTCTCCACTCCACTCTTTTATACTGATTAAAACTGAACAAAGCTAAACTAGACACATTCGGCTAGTTTCTTCCCTTCGTTTTCTTTCTACATGCGGACATCATGCATACATTTATAAGTAAATAGGTAGTCTCTCATCAAACCAAACAAACCACATGAATACAACATTGCTCCTACTAGTTGGAGTACTTTTGGATTAGGTAGTACGTTGAATTTTGTGGATATTTATTGAAAATGAGTGGACGTTCAAGTGATCTCATTTCCTATTCAAGAGTAATCATTTATTATTTTTCTTCCACTACTTGTTTTCCCATTACCACGGCCATCGTCCCATTCGCCCCATATTATCCGTTCACTTTTTTACCATTAAAACGTTAATAGGGAGAAAACCAAGCGAGAGCAAGAGCAGAGCAAAATGTATTGATTCATGATTTTATGTATTTTGTATGTTTCTCTGCCCACGTTATATTGTTCCCGATTTGAATCTGAGTTCAACTCAATGCAATGCGTGAAAGAAGTGCATTATTGCTGCGAAGCTAAGCAAAGAAGAGCGGCTTCATATAGCCTTGCCTTGGTCTTTTCTACTATTCAAATTCCAGATATAGCTTTAAGGCATTTGTAATGGCCAGATTGTTGTGAATGTGAGTGGAAAAGTAGAAAGAGAGTAGTGACTCGAATGCTTCTGGTAAACTTCGATGTTACCCATAGCCTGTTATTCCCTAAAACCTTAACTTTTCATTTCTTTCTTCCTTAATCCACAAAAAATCTATATTCAAAGTAGCATCCAACCACTATACACAAGGAATGGCCTGGGAAAATGCCAACAGCTACAAAGCTCTTTTCTACAAAGATGAGTAAGAAAGGGGATGAAAAGAAAGAGGGAGCGAAGGAAAAAATGTTTTCCGCTGAAGTGTCCTACTCCATTCACCAGAAGAGAAGATGATAAACCACTTTTCAGCTGAAAACTGCAGAAATGCATAGCCAAGAAATAAATGCTACGAGCTGCTTACAAAATCAGGCAGGGCTCTACATAGAAATTAGCTTGCAATTTGAAGTAAAGTTATACTACGATAAGCATGTTTTGAAAAAAATGCAAGAACAAAGGTGAAGGTAGTAAGAAGTAACTAGCAAAATTCCAGGAAAGTCACTCCCTTCCTCTTCTAGGTATATTATACATAAATCATACGACCTTTGGTTAAAGGTTATTTTTTTATAACACCCAGCATTTGTTAAAGTGAGAACCGAAATGACGATTAGGAGATCTGAATGGTCGAATGGCTTAATAAGGTATACCTTTGATTACGAATGACTACGAGCTACTAGATGTGGTGTATTGGAAAATTACAAATACAAAGCTATAATAATCGCTTAATACGCTTTTGCTATAACGTTTTAGTCATTTCATTTTCATTAGTTCAATCCAAAGATAGCATTGTCATACTTTTAGAACTACAGAAAGAAAAAAAGGAACGGAACTAGGGTAGAAGATAGAATACGGTGGTAGTAGCAGGATTCCAGATATCTACAATAGGTGAATGTTGATCGCTCAATTCGTCCTCCCTATCTGAATCGTTGCATAAATTTTTTTTTGGCTTTTAAAAACGAAAGCGGTAATTTTCATTGTTTCTACAGCCCTTCCGTCGTTACATAATGTTTATCAATGCTTATTTAACTAATACTCTGGTAAGGACATGAAAGAAATTCATTCATATATAAATAAACTTGTGCGTTATTTCTGCTGATACTCGATAGGTAGAATAACTTGTTATATTTCTGCTTTTAAGGAGATCTGACAACTATGAAAACATTGGCTAACCATAAAATCGATCACTGTTGTTTATTCATTTCCTAGCGAAAACTGCAACCTTTTTCTAATCATTTTTAAACTAAGGCCATTTTATTGGCATGTACAATTGTCAAATTGACTTCGGATTCTAAATATTTTCTAGTATAAATACGTGTTTTATTAAGGTAACGAAATTACGTAACATGATATTTTGAATAATTATTAGAATGCAATCGCAAAAGTTTTTACGTTTTAGTTTATTTTGGCTCTCCTTGCTACGTAGGTTTCTTTGATTGCAATCTCATGACTAAGGTCACTCTTCCTCGTAAAGAAAGAAGCGTTTTCGTGAAGAAGCAAAATCCACTTTTGCAATGCTAAGCTTGCACCCATCATCATTTCTCTGAATTGTGATGCTCTTTTTGTCCATTTTTCAGTCCTAGATAAAATGGATGTCTCTATGAAAAACTAACGAAGGTTTTTGAAATGCATGCAATCCATAGCATCAAAGGGAAAAGATTGAATGGACAAGTAGGTAATAAAGAAATGTAATGCCTTACAATTCACAATTTTTGGAAGAAGGGGACAGTTGGTACCCCAATAATAATAAAAAGGGATAAAAAACAACATACAATATTGCACCATTGTACCTCTGTACCTATGCTGCAGTTACAGTCCATGAATACAATAAGGACAATAATCAGATATCTTTTTACTTTTACATATATACAGCAAGAGCAAGCAATAAGAGTTTTGAGTTTTTATGAGGTAGCCATGCTATGCTAGTTTGCTTTCTTTTTTACTTCAAAATACGTAGGAGAAGGACAAGTTGAATACAGCCTGTAAAGCAACAGTAACAACAGGATAGCAGAAAAACATGTTTCGCTTGATTACATTGTTATCCGATTCCCACACGCCGGTTTCTCAACAGGAAACGATCGGTAAAGACTCGCTATTTAATAAATTCAAATCTTCTATATTTTGTTCATTCCTTGATCCCGACGGTGACAGGATTTCTTTTGAATGTGAGGCAGCAGCTAGTGATTCAGGGATTGAACAGTTAGTAGGAATCAGGTCAACAACAAAACACTTACCAAGGTGGGATTGCATACTGGAGATTTGATGAACATCTTGAACTAAAAACCCAGGTGCACCACTGCCAGGCCTTTAAAAGAAAAATTAAAGATTTCAATAGAATTTCTGTGATACGGCCGGTATGAGCTTGACGCGGCCAAAATATAGTTAAAAATTACTTCAGAATACATTTCGTACATTTTTGCTTTAGATAGTCCACCCAAATTTATCAAGGACAGCATGGCATTGTTAATGCAATCCAGTGAAAGAGCCCCGTAGTATTGGTCTATTTGACAATTTAGTTTTTGGCGTATAAATGCTTGACAGGATTTACCAAAAGACTTTATTTCGGATGGTTTCCCTGTTGATTCCACTTGCAGTAACGTAGATGCTACACCCCAGTAAGATATTATAAAGGGCGCTAGTGCCCTCTTTACACAAAGTCTTAAGCCTCGTGGCTCGACAGCATAGTTACTGTTTGAGTCCTTTCGTAAAACTAAAGTATTCCAAGTTTCTGCGGCAAACATTATTTCCACAAGTTCGACCCCTTGTTGATAGACAAATTCTTCTGAAAATAACCGCCGGAAGTAGCTGTACTGCTGAATATCATCCTGGTTAGGAGATATCGCAAGATCTTCAAATGTATGTGAAAAGTCAAAAGCTTGTTTGTGGCGAGTAGACGATGACGAAGTAATTAAAGCAGCGAGACAAAATGGTACCAAAAGGTATACAAGTTGATTACTATAATGCTGGAGCTGCATACAAGTAATCACCTGATTATCACCTTGCCCTTCTAAATTGAACCAAATTCGCTGGTCAACCGGGGCATATGTAACCAGACCAACATGAACTTTGGTCAGCAGGTACAAAACATTTTTCTCTAAAGACTCGTTTGATAGTGGATATCCAAAGGCAAGTCCTCGAGCAGATAAAAGTTTCTGGAATCCAACGATGTGCCTCATTAGGTGGAGAAGAGTGACCGACTTCTTCGCCATCGATATCTAGTTCAATGATTACAGAGACTTGTTAATATTTTAAAAAATATCGTAAAAATTGATAGAATCCAAAACATAATACTATGAGTTCTGAGTACTTACCTCCACCAAAGCTACTGTAGCAATTGCTGAAAAAAGTGGAACTGTAATATTATCCTGCTGACTAATTATAACCTGGATCGATATATCCCGAATGCCTTTATTGAACAACTGGTCATTGACAGGATTCAATCTATCTAGTCCCAGAAATTGGTTGACAGAAATTAGGTTTCCAAAGTTGACATAAATGCTGCCATAAGACTGGGAACCAAGCCATCGCAAAGCTTTTATTAGGCCCTGTACAATGAATTAGACAATTACCCTTACTTAATAAATTGCTGCTGTTTCTGTTTATTCAGCCATTCACAGATAAAATAAATTGTAACAACTGTCATGTACTAAAAATTGCAAAAGTTTAATTAATTATCTAACAAGCTTACATTAGTCGACTCCTTCGGTTTCGGCTGTCCTAATAGCTCGTGTGCATATAGCTTCTCTTCTAGTGTTCGATCATATGACATGCTAATTGGAAGAATCAAAATGTCAGGAACCTCCCGAGTTCTGACTAATTCCAGTATTTGAGTAAGGAGACCTAAAGATTGTTTAAAGTTCTGAGTGAATTGTGATTTTATGTAACATACATCTATCAGAATACAATAGAAACAATGCAAGGAAAGGTAAATAAAATAAAGCACGTAAATTAGGCTGTGAAATGCCAAACGGGTAAAACCATGTAAGTAAAAATGTAGTACATGTATTGGATGACCTCCATGCATTATTGTCTTTTTTACGTATTCACTGATAATGGCCCAATAGAGCATGTCGTTTCCAAATCTGCGCCGTATAAAGAAGGCTCCAGACTTTCGAAATAGTTCTGCAACTCCAGTCATGTTCATAAAATCTGAAAGGTCAAATAGTAAGTCATTAATGTAAATAGTAAATGTGCAGAAATATTAATGTGTGGATAGGTTTAACTGTCTACTGCCATCATTATTTACCCATTCCTGCAGCGATAGTTGGAATTGGTAGCGTGTAGGCAAAGCAAATATACGATAGTAGCAGAAAATCCACGTAGCTACGATGTGTTGGAAGAAAAATTACAGGATATCTTTCAAATCCTTGCCGTATCTGGGTTTCAATAAATAATAAGCAGTTTAAATATTTGTAACATATTAAGGTGATTTAGCTTATGTGAGTTAAACACTAAACTATCAAATCTAATCGCAACATAAACCCACCAACTACAGTTTACAATTTACATAAAAATATTCTACGAAATAACGAAAATTATTTAACCATGTTTAATGAACTTTAAACATAAAGCTCGCATTAGTTTATGTACCTCAGCAAGCTTTTCTTTGTTGACATAAATATTTGAATATAGTCGTTTCCCCAGTTTTGATAACATCAGACCAAACCATCTAATTGCATACAGATGAAAATCATGCGTCATTTCCTGAAGTATATCCTGAGCACGCTTTTGTATTTCACTTTCCTCCTTCCGCTCAACTCTGGCAATCTGAAATGAGATTAACATTTAAGCAGTTTTGGTAGCATTAATAATCAACTTCTTTCTTAATGTTTTTATTCAAAACAAATGTAGATAATAAAAGTACCTCTTTAACCGCTCTTATAACTGATTCACTTTTTAAAACTTGCTGGCATATTTCCTTGATATCCTTAGGATTGCCCCTTGAAAAGTAAGCGGGAGGTATCCAAGACCTTGAAGCCCATCTGAAGTCATTTGACTCTCTTCTGTGGGCCAGCAAGTCATCTAAAAGTGGGCTTTGAACATGCCCTTCAGTAACGTTTTGCGCCATCACTGAAAAGTAACCTGATGCAAGAAAATATTTTCTTTAATTTGAAATATGCTTTTTTAATGGACACCATATTTTTCAAAACTTTCTCACCAGTTGTCACCTTCAAAGTTTAAATATAATACAAACAAAGTTTGTATTACAAACAACAATGCACGATCCCGGTCCGGTACGAGCTGCCTCACAGGAAATCAGATGATATTTATGCTTTCTTGTAGTAAGATCACACACAAACAGCAAGAGTTCAAGAACTCTGGAGTACACGAGTCCAGCTCCAGCTACACTGCCTCCCCTTCGTTGTAGATATCTCTTTTGGATTGGATGAAACCAAGAAACTGATGGAGAAGAATGAAAGGACGTGTGGGAGGGCTTGAGTCAGTTGAGTATCTGTGAGTTCCGTCGGTTGGTCAGGTCACTTTTACTCCTGTCAATGCAGGCTGGAGCAAATGCTGAAAGGGGAACAAATACCGAAACTGAATTTCATACATGGAAAGAAGTGTATATACTGGAATGGAACTTGCATCTAAGTAATACTAAATATATCCAACCCTATATCCAAGTGAATTGTTTTTACACACACCGCGTACATATACCCTCCCCTTTCCCCACCAACCGTACCAGTCCCACCACCACCAACCTGATACGTACATACATTGGTTGGTGCATGAACATGGATCACATTTTAATTTCATTCTTATATAAAGTCAGTGCGACTCTGGAAATTGAACGGGTTTTTGTACGTATGAAACTTACTTCGGTTGTTTCATTCGGCTACTTTACTTCCTTTTCCTTTCTTCTACCTGGCTAGTGGTACAACTTGTAAGCATTACAGTCTATAGTGTACGTACGCATACCATTCTTATTAATGAAATGGAATTTGGAAATAAAGTTACACTTACTTATGAATATACAAATGTTCCTTCCTAGAAATATGGTATTCTCGCAATATAGATAAACTTACCTATCTACAACTAAACAGACCATATTGTTGTTAGAACATAAAACAATCTGACCAACTCGCCCAGGGAAATAATAAAAAAATGATAAAATGTGTCCGAGATTGATGATACTCGGAACAATTCGATTAAGAAAATTAATTACCTAACTAACTAGTCGGCTGATATAGCGCTGTATGTGTATATGTATTAATGTCTTTGAATTTCGTTTTTGATTTTATTAATTTAAGTTGTATTTGTATTACATGAAACAGTATTATAGATATTGTACTATAGACAGATTGAGATTGATGGTGGGAGTATTTGAGTTAGGTATGTTCGGTTAAATAACTGAAAATCTCTAACTACAAACTAACTACCAACCGAGAATAAAGTTGTCAGTAGTCGGTCAGTGCGAGTAGGACTAGGAGTACATGCACTACTTCTT
Organism: Acrocyrtus sp. NNG-2020; assembly: GCA_027744115.1. NCBI lineage: Eukaryota > Metazoa > Arthropoda > Collembola > Entomobryomorpha > Entomobryidae > Acrocyrtus > Acrocyrtus sp. NNG-2020. Next base: position 5,925 of record JAHZND010003744.1, on the reverse strand, counting down.
GTCGTGCACGTACACTACTGCTCCGTCTTTCAGCGGAAGAAATAAAGGGTTTAATTATCAGCAAACTGATACAAACTGATCCACTCGCCCCCTTTTTGTACAGCGATTAAACGCGAAACTCTGTAGCTGCCACGAACGAAAATATGCCGGAGTTGTGTTAAATGAAAGCAATCTTAATATCTTGTCAGTATGCTGCAATCCAATTGAACAAAATTTTGAAATATTGAATTACTAAAATTATTATTATCCATTTTCTGGATGATTAAGGAGAATGGACGCCCCAACGAAGCATTTATTTCTGGCTTTATTGTTAGAGTAAAAGCTGACGAGATATGATATATACGTTTTAAATGTTTATATTTAAAAAATTAAACCAAACCTGTAGCTGCTAGAGAGGCTCTCACTCAGGTTCCTTTTTTATTAGGTAGATCTAAGAATCACTGCGAAAACGTGGTGTCTTGGTGTCTGTTGTATGCTTAGAGGTTAAAAAAAACTTGTTTCATTCTTCACTCACCGCACTTGACCGCACTACTATTGTGTTGAAGTGAATTCAGCGAAATTGAAATTGTACGTAAAATTTTTAACAAAAAATGCAATTGAATTGAATGTTGAATGTATGTATATAATGGCCTGTCCGGGTTTGCCGGCTAAATTCTTGGGATTGATTATCAGCTGTGCTACAACACAAAACTGGGCAGCTTACAACAGGTCTACACAATCCACATGCACGCACACGCACACATAAAAATACACTCATTCACTATGTGCGCTACATAACCACCGTGTACCGTGACCATGCCATAGCTTACTGTTTTTGTTTTTATTTTGATGCTTCAGTTGTCACTGTCACCAGTCACGAGTCGAGGCAGGAGAGCTCACATTTTTTTCGAATATAAGATTTAAACTTTGGGGATATACAACTCTAGTCAAATTCCTATATTACGAATATGATTTGATTCAAAACACCAGTTGACCGTTGACCGTTAAAGGTAAAAATCCATTTAATATTTAAAAAATTGACAATATTAATAAGTACAATTGTAGGTATGTATTAGTAACATGATCGAATCGTAATACATTAAGCACGTATTCGGTAAGGAAAGGAGTGTAAAGTTGCATTACAAATTCATCTTGATGAATGATTTAAAATTATCGAGTTTGTATTTTTAAAATTCCTCTTTTCTAGGTATCTTAATCTAGTCCTAGTGGGAATGATAAAGATGTCTCCTTCAAGATCAAGGTCAAGAAGGGGAAGAGAAAGCAGTAATGATCCTACCGAAATACCTACAAAGTCGGACAGGGAGTACACCTGCGTTAATTGTGGCCATTTGTCTCCTCAGATATACAAAACATATGCCCTTTCAAGTGAAAATTTAATGAAACTTTTAAACTGCGTAAGCTAAACAATTTTGGATATGGCATTGCCAAAATTCCATCAATAATTTTGAGAAGCTACCATTATCTGAATATTATTTATCAATTACTCTGGATATTGCTGTTTTCTTCTCTCAGAAAAATTGCGGTCATTTGGTGGATAAATATATAGAATACGATGTCATAATTGTTGCACTCAGTCTTCTTTTGTTAGATCAACGAGCTTATCGTCATACATTATTAAATCATCCATTTCCGGTGAGTCCAAAAAGTATATGAGAAATTTTAATGCCAATTAAAAGTAAGTAAAATGAAATATATAAATTCGCTTTATTCTTTGTCATTATTTTTAGGGATACTGGAAGCTGGGAATAATCTTTCCATTTTGTGAAGCGTACTGCTATTGGTGTTTTCAAAAAGGGATGGAAATCTCCCCAACTACTGTCGATTTTTATGAGCTAGAAAATGACTTTTATCGGGTGCTTCTCCGTACTACGCTTGGAACTTTAGTGTTTCACGGGTTTATTATTATCAGTGCTTTTCTTCGTAGCAAGTTATGTTCGAACATGGTTCGCCATAACTTTTCACTGCTATCTATATTGAAGGGAACTTGTATGTGTGGATTCTTTTCCATTTTTGAACTGATCGCTTTGGTGTGGTCTTTTCCAAGAAAAGACACTCAGTATTTCTTCATTTATGGAATGCAGTTACTAACAAATATTCAGAGTTATGTAGGTTAGTGTCGCATCCTTTTATACTTGTAAAGTAAAATCGCAGTTTAATTTAATTTTTTAAACGTTTTTCAGATTACACTCTATTAAGTTCAAAAATGTAATAATTTTATTTCTAGCTACGACAACAGCTTCGGTCCCGTGGTCATTCGTTGTAATTGGAACTGCCCTCTGGCTTAAACTGAGGACTGTAGAATTGTTTGATGAAAAAATTCCAACGCTTGAACATTGGACATGACATTGATTTAGATAATTTTATAGTTATAATATGAACTGCATTTTATATGTATACTCGTGAAATTAATAATAAACAGAAGAATTATTTATATACATAGTACAATGACATTCCCCACTGCATTCTCCGTATCAAGTTCTAGCCGTTTCTACTTGCTTACTGAGACCACACACCGCCGGGTCGCTCATTTCTCACACAAGCGGCGGGAGTGAAATTTCATATCTTATAGCAATACCTACTTGAAATAATTTTTAAATGTAAATACCTGGATTTTCTTATTTAATGTTCAAGCCATTCTGTTGACGCGTAGTGACTGGTCACGATCAAGAGGTGTGATAAACTTTTACATAACTTTACTTGGATAAATTATCTATGGTCAATTTAATTTACAATATGCGATTGTCTAATTTGTTGTTCTGTACTAATTTAGTGATTTGTGTTGGATTAATTTTATGTGATAGGATTTGATGCTGAATTATTTAGACAACTACTGACTTTTCCTATTCCGCCAAAGTCATGGAAGATGACATTCCCGAACTCCTCCGCCCTATCTCTTGGTTAATTGGAAAGTGGGTGTCAAACACTGGAGCTGGGAAATTCCCCACTATTAAAGACTTTGACTACAATGAAACGATTGAATTCCGTAGATGCGGCATGCAACCACTTGTGTTGTACTGTGGAAGATCATCGCATCCTGAAAAGGGGAGCCCAATGCATCTAGAAAATGGGTTTTTGCGTTCAAGAGGAGATGGCAAGATGTCTTTCATGATTGCTCATAATTTTGGTATAGTTCATAATACCAATGGCCCAATCTTTGCATAGAAATTCGAATTTTAGCTAAAAGTCTAATACCAAGCTTTTACAGGACTCACAACTATAGAAGAGGGGTCAGTCCTTGGAAATGAAATAAAGCTTAAGTCTACATCTATAGGTAGGATGACAAACTCTGAGGAGCCGGAAGTGTTGGAGGTACTTCTATAAAAATATTTTTTGACATGCAAAACTAAATAGTTTATTTCTGTACACTTTATTCTACCCTCTTCTGTTAGTCAACAAGCGATGTTTTATGTTATCTTTAGGAAAAGGTTCTGATTCGAATTTTTTACTTCTTTAGGTTGAAAGAGTATTGACACTCCGTGATGATGGTACGTTAGTGCAAAAGTTAGCCATGAGGACATCCACTACCAACGAGTTGACCGAACATCTTGTGGCAACTTACAGCAGACAAAATGCGGAATGAGAAAAGAAAGTAAAATTTACGTCAATTACGCCAATTTTGTTTCCATTCCATCTTGTAGGATATGTAATCAAATCTATTATTAAACAGTAGTGAGTCACATTACGAACATACGAATAATGTACATGCGTGCATCATGAGAAATAATAAAAACAATTGTATCTGTATGTATACGTATCTATTGAATTGATTTCTGGATTAAAATGAACCCCGATATTTGTGGACATATTTGTTTTGTTCGATAACGTTACTTTTATCAGATCAGACCTTTACTTTTACCGTGAGTGCAGGTGCAGGGAAGTCAAACCACATCAAAAATTGTATGCCCGATGGCCCCTATGGCCAGAGTACTTTTTGGAGGCTTGAAAATTATTGTCAGATTTTGCTATCGCCGAGTTTGCTATTGCATGCTTTTTAGCAATAAGAAATAAATGCCAACTTTTATATGCGATTGAACGTAGGTAGTTGCTATTTTATTCAAAGCAAATATTAAAATTTAGACTGAATAGATGCAATTACATACATGCAATATATTTAAATTTGTGTCCTTGTCCATGACCACTGAAGAAAATGGTAAATGGAGAAAGCATAATTTCGGAAGGTGTGCTGGAAATTTCCTATTCCATCGCATGGAGAAAGTTTCAACGCAAAGTCGAAAAAATTAAATTACTTCCAACGGGAGTACTAAGGAAAATTTTTTGGGGTTTATTTTGTTAAATACAAATGATAATACTGGATTTAGAAACATGAATTAAGTTTTTTATAAGAAGATGGCTAGCACAAATACAAATACATTATATCTTGTTACTACAATGCCTTGCGGACATTAAGAGTGCCCTTTGGGAGTGAGAGCGTCATGTCCTGATTTTTTTCAATGTATTCGTTCACGTCAAGCCAAGCTTCTCCCAACTCATCATCCCGACGGTTATCATCATCGTCCAAAACGACGAAATGCAGTTTCTAAAATCAGAGTATAAGCATTTTAATTGTAGAAAATTTTGAGAGTGGGCACTGTCGGATGTCAACTTTCAAACTTTCCAGTTTTGCTGTACTTACGGCTTTCTCAGTTGGGCGATACTCAAAGTCAATTGGGTCTGGCCATACGGGATTCTCAGTGTCTGACAGCTTTGAGGTAGCTCCAACCAGTTGTTCCGGTTCAGATCCGATTTTTGAGTATACTTTAACGTGAGGGTCACTGGTTCCAAGTATGTCCTTATCTTCTAGTCCTCTAATTTATTTAATAGTTTTATACGAGCGTGATTAAAGTGCTCATGGATTAATTTGCTGTGGATAGCTTAAGCATGGCTTGCCAATAATTAGATTTACCTGGCTGACAGCCTAAATTTAATTCTAGCTAGTGGATTTGAAACTTGAATAGTGGGAGGTGCCGACGGAGCCACATGTTGTACTGGAGATGGTGTTTGAACCACAACTACATGCTGTGGACCTGGAGGTACTGCAGATATGGGCGCCGACGGAGCAGTTGTTGGAGGATTAGCGTTAGTTACAGTCAAGGAACTATCAAATAATATCCAAAAAAAATTAAGCATATACTTTTATACATAATTTTCACTATTTTAAAAATCTTTCCGAACAAGAGAGAAATTCCTACCCTTTCTTGCTCAAGTTAGCAGTGATCGTTTGTCCTTTCTGGACATAGTCATTGACATCGATCCACACTTTTCCTGCTGAGTCATCCTCACGACCTTGGTCGTAGTCGTAAATTTTAAACAGCCATTTCTACAAATGAAGAAAAAATTTTGGTTAAAAAATTTCGGCGTACTGTCAGAAAAGCTGACTTCGTCAAAGCTTTTGGTTGCTATCCTGTCGTTCCCTTTTGTGATGATGACTGTTTTAGAATGACACTTTCCACGTACCTGCTGCTTGCTCCGATCATAATCAAATTCAAAGACCTCTCCCCACTGTGGATTCTTATTGTTGTCGATTGTTGCGCTTCGAGCAAATTTTTTCTCCTTTGTGTTTGCGCCTTCCGTAAAGTACAGCTCTACGTACGGGTCCGTCGAGCCGATGTTGTCTTTGTCGGGCAAATCTCTGCAATTTTTTACACTCTTTTAGATGCTACACAAATAATGAAGGCAGTAAAAACTAAAAACAAAGCCAAATGAAGGGAAGGGTATCAAAAATGCAAATGGTTCATTGTTAAATTGAAAATATATAGTAAGTAGCTATTTATTAAGGCGAAAAAAGATTTGCATATAAAAGATACAAACATACATAGAAAGAAGTTATCTCGAGCACATAAATTAAATATTTTAGTCATAAGAGTGGTTCAATAAATATATAAATTATAAATAAATAAATAAATAAATATGCTACTGGCTGAATCA
>JAHZND010003743.1:0-10677 GCA_027744115.1 Acrocyrtus sp. NNG-2020 | reverse complement strand
CCACAGTTTTCATTACAGAGCGACACGAGTGAAGCTGCTTATGAATTTTGAATTTCTATCCCATTAAAAATTTACATACATGCTCTGGGAGTACGATCGGCCCCTCTCTACTCTCACTCTCTATGAATGTTATTCTAGAATAGAACTCTACAACTAATTTTCGTAACGCTTGGGATTAGCCATACCGTTTGGAAGTAGAGCATAATGGCGGTATTCACATTGTCGTGCTTGATAAGGAAAGACTGTAGAGATTGTGTATTACACAATGTGTAGTGTACAACGCTAGTAAATGTATGCTTCTTAGAATTTAGTCACCCGCTAAAACATTCCATTTCAAAGGGATGGATAGTATGGTAGAATAATTTACAAAAATGGTGTTGTGTCACAGTACATACATAAATATGAACAGATTCATAACTCAATATACTTCAATAATTACGATGTTGTGAAAGTAATCTAGATAGTATTTTTAAACAAGAATTCATTCTAAAGTGTGAATGCTCTTAGCAAATGGGAATATGTAGGTTTGTGAATGACAATTTTTAAAAGCAGTATAATAATATTAATAATACCGAAACAATGTAATTATGAATAATGTATGTATGTAATGCAACTCTTGTAATGTTAAACAAAGTACAACAATAAAAGGCGATTTTTATGATAATTATTATTTAAATTTTAAATATTACGTAATAAAATTACTTTCATATAGTATTCATTTTTTTAAAAAACGGACAGTTGATATAATATTTTGTTTCCACACTGGGAGCTTTGTATGTTTAAAAACATTCAGGATTTGAAAAATTCTGTATATCACTACGAAATGAAAGGTGTAACTGTTCATTCATTCTACATCTAACTGTGAACAATTATTTTTTCTTTTTTAATACGGAGGAAGCTGAAAATAAGTTGGAAGTAAAGTATAGGTCAATTCAACTGAGTTGAATAACTAATGAATAGCTATAAAATATTAATTTTTCGCCGCATCTCGATTGTGCCCAGCTTTGTGACTGAGAAATGCGAGATGCCCTTTATTACACTTGTTTGCGTAATGTCCTTTGTAACCGCACTGCAATGGAACAAAAATACAAACAAATCTATATTACATTGCAAATTTACATTATTATTAACGAGGCAATAATCATTTACACAATAGTAATCACCGGAAGTAGTATTTGACCGATCTTACCTTGTAGCAAACTACGTCCTCTAACGCTCTTCTTGGCTGTTGATCTTGATCGCCACGTTCGCCTCTATTTTCGTTTCTTTCCCTATTGTCATCTCTATTACGATGATGGCCTCTGCCAAAGAATGGTGGGCGGGGATGAAACTGGTAAGGTTGATAGGTATTAAAATTACCCTGTGAGTGATGATCTCCCACAGGTCTCCTTCCCCTGAGATGTGGGAATCCTCCACCCCTACCGTCGCCATCCGAATGTGGCTGTTGGTGATGATGATGGTGATTGTGCGGTTGAGTATGATGTTGCTGCAAGGATGGATTATTTTGCTGTGGAGTTTGCTGTTGTGAATGAAGTGGAGGGAATGTAGGATTTCTTTCGATCCTTTCTATAATGTTATTTCTGTGGTGCGGTTCCATCTCAGGCGCAGGAGATTCATCGTCATTTCGAGAAGAGATACTGCTAATGCTTATATTATATGTTGAGTTTTCAGCTAGTTCAGGATTCTTCGGACACTGATAAGATTTATGACCTACTTCACCACACACATGGCATATTATTCCAGCCTTTCTGGCTTTTAAAGCAGTCTCATCAATTTGTGGCAAATCGAATTGGGCACTGTAAAACAAGGCAGGTCATGATAACTTAAATTCGTATGCTTGACAAATTATTAAAAAAGAGAATCGTATAGTGTCTAGTATGAATGTCTTACTGAACAAATTTACAATCAGGTCCTTCAGGGCAAAATCCTGCTAGATAGTTTAGGCATAATACTTTCCTAATGTGTTTATGTCTACAGTGTGGTCCATGTCGGCAAAATCCTCGATCATACCATGGACATGGCCTTACCTTCGATTCAGGATCGATATGAAGAAATGGACACTCTTTGTTATGACAAGCATCTATTCAATAAAATAAAATAACACATTTTAAATTCCGCTACATAAAAGAGGAAAAATTGCTTTGTAAAAATAAATGTGTGAATGGATTACTCACTAAATCTCGTATAAAAATAACACTCGGGCATTTTCGTCATGTCATACTCATGTAGAAATTCGCACTGGTCCCCCTTTTTGCAAAGACCTCGCAGCCAATGCTTACACACCACAGTCCTATCACCACGCACATGTCTGAAAGGACACTGCGATGCCTTGGCACATGACCCCTCAATAAAGAACTCGCAAATAGCGGAAGTGGACTCTGAAAAATTCAATTAAAGAAACCATTTAAAGTACGTACATGTGTTACATCATACAAAACTCACAACTATAACCCACAAACTAGAATGTTTGCTGTAAACTAAAAATAAAAATGCTCAGTCACAGCCTTACTGTCCATCCCAACAAAGGGTAACGGCTGCGCCCCCAACTGTTGTTCCAACGCAACTTCAATGTCAAATTTGACATTGTCAACATTTGCGACAACAGCTTCCATCCTTGAAGACCGTTTGCACTTTCACGGTCACAAAGCTCTTATCTTATTCTTTTCTCTATTGCGAATTTTCACTCTACATATATTGTCTCCAACAATTTCTTTTTCTTTCCACTCGATAAGTCAACTTCAAAAGTTTAAATGTAAATAAAAATCCATCCAGTATCCAGTCTAGCTGCTTGATATAAAAAACTAATGAAACTATAAATTGCACGAGCCAGTACAGTGACACATCATTAATCACTGGCAATTTTCTACTTACAATATAAATATTGGTTAAAAACTATCCCAAGCATATCTAATAATTATCTTATTGTCAGCTTATCTTCTAAAAGTATTGCACTACGACAAATAACGACTGGGCCTAGTATTATTTAAATACTGTTTACAAAACAACTGCTAAATAGCTGAAATATAATTATTTTTATTCCTCTCAAATGAGGATGAGGACCCGGATAAAAATTGTACACGAGGAGGGAGGTATTTTCTCTTTCTCCTTCCGTCATCATATCATACCATCGTCATCGGTCAAAATTTTCATTCATTCTTCATTCCCATCTACAGTCCCAGTACGGCTCATCAAATGCAAGCAAAGCACACAGCTACGGCAGCAACAACAAGGGCAAATAGCGGAAAGAAAGCATCTTTGCTTTGGAAAGGACAATTTTTATCTCTGTTTGCCGGAGACTCATCATGCAAAGTAGCTTCTCTCCAATTTACCGCTAATTTCTTCGGTATCTCGTCAAAGCCCCTACACAAGGTACATCACTGGATAGTATACGCTAGATTTTGTGGCAGCTGGACACATGCTTTGCCTGTGTCTGTGTAAAAGTCTGTATTCCGTAAACAACTAAAACACTAATCAGGTGTAGGTGTAACAAAAAGGTAAGGAGAGGCAGAGTGATCAATAATAATTGTTTACTGATTAATTTTTTTGTTTTTGTTGGTTAAATGATCTACTGATTAGACATTATCTGGTTAGTGGTGATAAGTTATATGAGATGTAGTAAGGTGACATGACATGTGGAGATTATTAGTTGTTCTGCAGTGAGTGCAAGTGCACCCTCCTAAAAAAATTGTTTTCATAAGTCAACGATAAAAGTTAATTAGGCACTAAAATTAGCGGTTAGTAATTTTTAAGTGTTCGAAATGGGTATTCTTGAGAAAATTGCTGAGATCGAGAGGGAGATTGCCAGAACACAAAAAAATAAAGGTGAGGACAAGGGAAAAAAGTTCGCTTTAATATACAACATACATAAAAAATGCTTTTTGTAAATATTCGCCGGTGTGTAAATGCACACTAGTTTTTTAGTTTAGTAATAATTATTTGGTTAATTACTCTCCTTGCAGCGACTGAGTACCATTTGGGAGTTCTGAAAGCAAAACTTGCCAAGTATCGTTCGGAGTTGTTGACGCCCTCTTCCAAAAAAGGAAAAGATGGGGAGGGATTTGACGTGCTCAAATCTGGAGATGCTCGAGTGGCTCTAATTGGATTTCCATCAGTTGGAAAGGTTAGCGTTATACAAAATCGGAATTTATTGAGAGCTCCTTCTGGAAAGTTGAATTGCTTTTGTGATTTTTAAACTGACTATGAGTCTTCTAATTTTTGCAGTCAACTCTCTTGAGCACCATCACCACAACTCAAAGTGAATGCGCCTCATACGAGTTTACAACGCTCACATGTATTCCTGGAGTAATTGAATACAAAGGGGCTAATATTCAGCTATTGGATCTTCCTGGAATTATTGAAGGCGCTGCACAAGGCAAAGGTCGTGGTAGACAGGTTATCGCGGTAGCTAGAACTGCTGATGTCGTGATGATGATGCTAGACGCAACAAAGGGTGATGTGCAGAGGACATTGCTTGAAGCAGAGTTGGAAGCTGTGGGCATACGTTTGAATAAACAAAAGCCAAATATTTATTTCAAGGTAAGAAAATGTGTTTTTGTAGAGTTAAATAGTCAAGGTTTTCAATGGGCTCATTGTTCATTTGTTAGTTTACTGGTTTACTTGCGTTTTTTTACTAATTACGGTAACTGATTTTATAGGTCAAGAAAGCTGGCGGATTATCCTTCAATGCCACGTGTACTTTAACAAGAGTGGATGAAAAAATGGTTCAAATGATTCTCCATGAGTATAAAATATTTAATGCGGAAGTTTTATTTAGAGAAGATTGTACTGCAGATGAACTTATTGATGTTATCTCTGCAAACCGGGTGTACATGCCTTGCTTGTATGTATACAACAAGATTGATCAGATTTCTATTGAGGAGGTGGATAAGTTGGCACGATTGCCAAACACCTGCGTTGTTAGGTAAGTACGGAATTGTTGTAGACTGTGAACAAAAACCTCATTGTTGAGGGAAATGTTTAAGATGTACGTACTATTATGTTGCAATTCGCAATAATTTTGAGTTCGTTTTGGTAATCCTGAATTCTCCACAGTTGCAACATGAAACTGAACTTAGATTATTTACTGGAAATGCTGTGGGATAAACTTTCGTTAATCCGAGTTTACACGAAAAAACCCGGCGAGCCACCAGACTTTTTGGGAGGCCTTATCTTAAGACGGGGTTGTACTGTGGAACACGTTTGTCACGCTATTCATCGGTCTATTGCCCAGCATTTTAAATATGCAATAGTTTGGGTGAGTCCTCACAGTTTTGAATTGTATCATTGATTATGTCAAAGTAAATGTTGAATATGTATCTCTTAATTTTTTAATTATCAGGGGACAAGCACCAAGTACTCTCCACAACGAGTCGGAGTTCACCACATAATGAATGATGAAGATGTTATACGAATTGTCAAAAAATAAAAACAAGCGATTATATACAGCGATGAACAATTATTATGCATGATGAGGATTATTAAAAATAAACGCTGTGATCCAATTCTCAATCTACAAATGAAATTTAGGATTTTCATTTTAAATAAAGCTTTTTTATTTGCTTGAGGAATTATTGGTAAAATATCGACTAAATGCGAATTGAATCTACTAATAATTATCCCTATTATTCTTAATCTTACAACAATTACGTTTTGACAGCTATGTTTTGAGTTTCTATGTGCAAGATAGTGTACATTCTGTACCTACCCATACAGTCAGTACAGTTTGAATATAAAACCTCAACTTTTTTTTTAAAAAACCGATATTTCTACGAAATCAATGTATCAATTATGCGTAGATGTAACAGTTGATCACATTAAATCAAAAATATTGATTACCTTAAAGGTCATCCCTTATTGATAATTTACGACATACAACAGAAGTCATTTGATTTACTTATGTACTATGTAGTGAGTACTTACAATTAGTAGTTAGTAATACTGTTGTGGATATTCATATTTAATATTAAAACTAATTAATTTTTAACGAAACTCTGGTTTCAATCTCCATACACCCTGTTCTTCTACTCTTCTAAATGTACACAATTGACCAAGCATTTTCTTAAACATCGGAGTGCGCTCGGGTGGCAACCTTTTTCCAAAACGGTCTATAATTTCTGTAGTTGTAGCTTGACCATCCACCATAGCTTGAAAGGCAATGTAGTCTCGAATGTCTCGAAATAGTTCCTGGTACTCTGGTTTAATACTACTATTAGCCTCATTCCCATTTCCTCCGTCACCAGCTGAACTACTTCTAGCTCTTATTATAGCTAACAAATCGCTTGACGATAATGGTTTCATCAAGTCATCTTGCTTTGGTTCATCAAGTTTAGGCCCTGCAAAATGCTTAACCGTCTCCTCCTCTTTCTCCATGGAGTTTTCACTTGTAACTGTAGCGGACGGGGCTGCCTTAGCTTTAAATCCAGCGAGCGCTGATGTTTTCTTCGCCCCAAACTTGGGCTTAGAAAGCTGCGAATCCTGTCGGACTACTCCATGCGATCCAGTCCAGTTTACGTTACCGCTATCTGCCGACCAGCACTGCTCTCTCGATTTCTTTAAAGCTGCAGCAGCTTCTTTTGCAACTCTGTCTGCCTCTTGCTCTACCAACATAAAATCCGCCTCGTCAGTGTCAACAATCTTATCATGGCGAAGTGCGGCTTCTACTCCAGACTTTGAGAAAAGCTTCTGCAGGACATACGCATCTTGGAAACTATTATTCTTTTCTTTTTCTTCATCATCCTTTACAGTTGTAGACTCATTTTTACTCTGCTTGACTAAGTAAGGCACATTTCGGAACTTTCCAGATGACTTTTCCCTGGCTTGGGCTATTAGCTCGCCCTCTTCAATTTCATGATTTTCTCTCTTTCTCTTTTTGCTCGATTTTTTACTAACTCTAATTTTTGAGCCAGTCCCCGCAAATATAGCTTCAGACTCGGTTCCCTTACCAGAGCCCTCATTGAATGAGAAAAGCTCTAGCAAATCATTGCTTTTAAAAAATCGCTTTTGCCTAGGGTCCTTTAATACTCGATTTGTTAGAAACTGTTTGAAAATCTGCCGATGATACATTTTCTCCTCTATTGTTCCGGATGTGATCAATCTGTAAATAGTTACTTCTCTGTTTTGCCCGATACGCCATGCGCGCTCCCTTGCTTGAGCATCCGTACTTGGGTTCCAATCAGGGTCAAAAATTATTATCCGATTTGCTCCAGTTAAATTTACACCCAGACCTCCTACTCGGGTAGTTAAAATGAAAACAAATAAATCCGGATCTTCGTTAAACTTTTGAATTAATGGCTGACGGGTTCCAATTGATGTAGAGCCATCCAAACGAAGGTAACTGTAATTTTGCTGACGCACAAAGTTTTCCAAAATACAAAGCATTTGCCGGCTTTGCGTGAAAAGTAGCACCTTATGCTTCTGCGTATGCCAAAGTTTCAGTAACGTTTCTATCACTATCATCTTTCCGCACTTGCTCCAATGGCCAAAGTTATCTTCCGGATCTAGTTCAATATCGGATCCCTCCTCGTCATCCTGAAGAAGCAAATCTGCATCCCCTAGCCCACTTTTAGTTTTTGGAAGTTTTCTAGCAAATGTGGATTTAATTAACTTTGGCCCGCCGTCAAATAAATGGGGATGGTTACATATTTTCCGTAGATTGATTAGTCCAACGAAAAGATTAAATCTGCCTTGCACTATTGAATCAATTTCTTTTGAATTGATGTAGTGTATGTATAATGCTTTTCGATAACTAAAAGATGAAGAATTTTTTTATCAAAGTCAAAACCTTTTAAATTACCTAAGTCAATATAATTGCAGACATAAATATTTTTTTAAATATAAAATACCTGGAGTATCGAAATATTAAATTCGAACAGGAAACTCCAGCTAAGAAAGTTATGATTTGAATTGTTTTTCCTAATCCCATTTCATCTCCAAGAATACCCCCGACTCGTTGCTGATGTAACTCCCATAGCCACTTGACCCCAACTTTTTGGTAACTGAAAAAATACATTAGGCTAGCTATGCGAGACAGTGGCAATAAAAACAAAATCGCTCACATCTATTTATAACTTACTTATAAAGACTTTCCCATAAATGAGAAGGCATTTTGTAACTCTCATCAAACGTATGCATTTTCCCAGTAAGTCTAGTTTCTTTTTGTTTCCACTGTTCAACACGCTTTAAATAATACTGATAGCTTCCGTCGTCCGCCTCTTTCTTACCTAATGGAGAACACAATTATTTAACTGTTCATACATACGGAAGTAGTAATATGTAACGAAGTATAATGTGGAAAGTTATTTTTTTCTCACTACGTCTAGAATTGGGGCGCTCATAATCACTATCTTCTTGATAGTCACTGTCGTCATCACTAGATTTTTCTACGATACTTTGAACTCGCTTATTGCGTCGCCGTGTAGTTCGTTCTTTTGAAGAAGATGGATTATGTTCCTCATCTGAACATCAAAGTATGTATCAAATTAAAATTAGTACTAGCTAGAACACAAAACATGTTAGGTATGTGTATTTCCAAAAAATAATAATTACCCGAGCCCTGCTCTTCACTAGGAACATAATCACTGTCGTCTTCTGGATTCAGGTACACTGAAGTAGTTTCTGCTACTGTTTTTCCCGGTTTTCGTTTAGCATCCCTAAATTGAAATGTAAATTAAAATTAAATCACGATTCAAATATGAGTAGACTTGAATTTTTGTGCTTTAAAATCTGCGATGGGCGCGAGGCGCGATGCATGCAATATATATTTGCAGTATTTGCACCGATTGTACCTTTTAACTTACCAGGGATCCTCACTTGTTCCTGTTCCTATTTTCTCTCTGCGCTTTCGTTTTTTAGGAAATAGTACACTGTAGTCCAAAGCAGTCTTCTTATTAGATTTGGAGGTGGAAGGCCGGGGACCTTTACTTTTGGTTGTTGCATCTTGCTTTGCAACATTAAGCGGCTGTGAAGTCTCGTATTCACATTCCTCATCATCAGACACAATTCTTAGTCTTTCCTTTTTCGTATCCTTTGATTTTCGTTCTTCATCGAATCTGTTATCGTTATGCTTTAGTTTATCCTGGGGCGCCAATTTTCTTCGATTTTTTTGTAACTCCATTTGCTGTTTTAAGTATTTTTCAATGTCCATTAGCTTCTCACTACAACCAAAATATTCATATTCATACATTGGGCTTATGTTTTTTGTAAGTTAATTTTTATTTTATAAACCATGAATGTATTCCCTAGCTTATACACTTGCATACGTTACTTAAATTTTCCGTTACCTGCTAGCCGTTGATGTAGAAGCGACTGGGGATTTAGCAGATTTTATTTCTGATCCAAATGGTGTCATTTCTCCATTTCTTATTTTCCTTTGTTGCTCATTTTCTTCCTTCTCCTTCTCAACATCCGGTGAAAATCTTACAGACTTTTTCACATTCACTGGAGGCCTTGGTGCCATTAGCAAGTTTCGTAATCGGGAACTTCCAATGTCATCGGTGTTGATGGAAGGTGAGTGTTCTGATACAGATCCTACGTTGATGCCAGGACTAGGTACTTCCTCCACACCTCCCGTTTTCTTCTCTGCATCGCCATTTTGGCCTTGCGTAATCTCGGCATCCCTGCCTCCAGGACTTTGGCCACTCTCTTTCGAATCAACTTCCTCACCTTCAGCAACACTATCCGATCCCTTCTTTTCCTCCTCCTCTACCTCCTTCAATCTCTCCTCCAATTGCGTGAGAAACTTCTGTTCGAAAGCATCCTGATCCACAATATCCGCCCCAAGGGACGATAGCAGAATCTTATCTTCGGCATCCATAATAATGAATAAAAATCCTGCAGGGAGACTCTACGCCATCGCCTAAATGACTTGAATTTCAATTGACACGTGCTACTACTTTTTACATCTTAGCTTAGCCTCCCTGTGTATCTGCAAACAAAAATCGAGCTGTAAACAAGATTAGTTAGTTAATAAATTGTAATATTTACTAAACATTTTTAGTCATTGAAATTATAAGACGACAAGAATGTTTAGTAGACTAGTAGGCTCACTACTACTATACTACACTACTTTTTGTTTATTTATGTACCTCTAAAAGGCAATTTTAGTGGTCCCTTTTTACTTTTCAATATTTCTTCCGTCAGGATTAGTTTAACTGGTAAACAATTTCAATTTTTTGAAAAGTTAGCACGATAAGCGCGTGCTTGAAGCACTCACAATAGTCACAATCATTAATCCACCGTGTATCTAGCGGTGAAAGAATGAAGTCCCACTTTTCATTGTTTACTGCTCGCTAGGTCGCTAGCAATTAGCATCCCAATTAAATTCGCAAATTATACCGTTTTGCATACACAACATATACGTCTGGCTGACGTTTTGTTTTGTTGTGAATAAAAAATGCACGAAATGCTCTCTTCTACATACTACTACAAACAAGTCTACAGCCTATAACCTTGCAACTGCTGCAGCTGGCTATATGTGTTCCTCTCGTTTTTCAGCTCGTATTTGCTTTATATTCATTACTACACGGCCATCAAGTTTTGTCTCAAAAGCCGAAGGTAGCTCTTGATTGAAGAAGTAGGTACAAGAAAAATCATTTGAATTTTGCATTTTCATTCCGTCATCTACACTTTTGTGACTTGAACTTTTGGCAGTCAGGCGCTAGCACAAAGTTTTCTAAACTT
>JAHZND010003742.1:0-38556 GCA_027744115.1 Acrocyrtus sp. NNG-2020 | reverse complement strand
TTTTGACATCTTTTAAGTACACAAGTCCACGGAAAACCCCATAGGGTCGTTGCTAAGGTAGTCTAAATCATGTCGGACCGCTCTGTAGAGCACATTTTTTTCTTCATCCTGAGATTCATTATTACGGGACATGGCGATAAGATTAGGAACTCTTGGAAGAATCTGGGCGAAATGGTACTCATTCAGATTACACAGTGATGATGGCTTTGTTGCTCCACTTGTTTCATAATATACATTTTGCCCTGTTCGCGATAATGGATAATGGGTAAGCATCAAATTCCATGAAATTCAAACTTTTAATTTAACGAGTGCTCATTTAGGTAGTACATTGGGCTTAAAGTTACATACCTATATGCAAGGGAATTTAATACTCATAAAAAAAGAACTCAATTTAAAGTCATTGTCTGAAAACAAGGACAGGACAGAATATTTTCTGTACCTAAATATTTCTTACGTAAATGGTAAATGTGTGTGCCTAAAACAGTGAAATTTTTATTCCCAAAATCCTGAATGAAACGACGTATTAGTTATTGGAATAAGTTTGTCAAGAGACTGCACTGGATCCGATTTGGGGCTATGTGAGATTATACTATTTATTTATACCACTAGTAGGAGTCAAAATCAGCATGGTTTCAAGTTCAGGATTATGCTTCATTCATTCATTCTACTCATTTTTAGTTTCCTCCGCACTCCTATCTTCTCAGATTGTCAATTGATGAGGTTGGCAGTGCTGACTCGGTGAATTTATTTTTTGCCATTCAGTATTTCTATAAGCCTTTGAAAGAGATTTTCTGGATATCATAAATGTCGTTGGGACTTTTTACGAATCAGATTTGGAATATGCATGGTGGATTACATTTACCCAGACTCCTTTTATTTTTCACTTTGAACGTGACTTATGTATAGGGAATGCATACTTATGCAAAGCAAAATAAGTTGGCAAGTCCTTCCACTGTAATTTGCTTTCATCTAAAAATTTACTTTATTGACATATTTGATTCAACAAAGAGAATATTATGTTTAAAGTGTGTACAATAATGTCATTTATAGTGCTGATTTATTACCTACTTTTAACAGTGGAATAACCTCTTTGTGCATGTCATTTTGTGTTTACTGCTTATTACCTGTAATAGAACTAGTATTTTGTATAACTTTCAATGTGCTACCCGACGCTACGAAAGCCGACTAGCATAAAAATTTATCTATAATCAGTAACTGCAAATTGTACGCAATGTCATTGTGCGAAAAGTTTTCAACTCACCTCTTTTCTCATGCTTTGTTAGGCCTTGGGTAAAATAGTAAAAGAAGGAAAGTTATCCAAGTCCAAGTATACAAAAATATAGAGACAGATGAAGAAGACAGATAGATATACCTTGCTAAATTACCGGCTACACAGACAAGCTGCGATGCAAGAAATAGAGACAGAGAGAAAGAAGGGAATTGCAGAAAAAGGAAAGGCAACTCGAGACAACTTGAAAGATACTCTTTTACTGTAGTTAGTTTACTGTTTAGTGAGAAATGGTCTGAACATTGAGCAGAAAAATTTTGTTTTTGTCAGTCAAGAAAATGCAGAATGAAAGTGTTGAGATTGGACAAATGTACTTTTTCTATTAGCTACGAAATTTCTCTACAAATTGAAAATATAATTTGATGTACGCATTTTGTAAATCTCAAGGTTTTTTCTTACTCTGGATTCATATAGGTTCCCTTTCCTTGCGTATAATTTCTTGTGTATGTAATATATTGTCAGTGATGATATGGATAGTGATATATAGGAAATCGTTTCTTACAGATATCATTTTTCATAATGACGATAACCTTCATTGCTCAACTACGGCTACTTCTGAGTAAAGAGATGTAGCAAGTAATCAAGTGTACTAGAAGTATTGAGACTAATTTCAGTAAGACTACTTAGAACTACTTAAATGCTTTTTTCCTTTAGCGCTAAACAGTAAAAGCGTTAAGGTGAACTTGTACACAGCTACGAGTTTATTCTTTGTCTTTATGTAACGTGCACTATTTCGGCATAAAATATAAGCTTCTGTAATTAAACTCCAGTATTATGTCTTACAACGCATATTGGCTGCTACTGATTAACTAAAGACTTTTAGAGGTCAGTCATAAAATTGAAGGATGGGAACTCTTCTAGTCCTAGTGGCCTGGGTTTGGTAATTTGATAAGCAGGTCAACATCTGTGCATTTTGCAAGCGGATGGAATGCAAAGTGGTATAACGGATCCAAAACGGTAGTGTTTTTGGCGGCCGCCGGCTGCGCATCGTCAATCTGTAAAAAATGGATGACCTCAACAATTTTTTTTCTCGATTTTTAGCTCTTGAACCCATTCACTCCCAGTTCGCACTTGTTCTCCTCCATGTTTAGAATTGGGAAGAAATGTTTGATTAAAAAATAAAAATGTAGAATTTTTTTTCAATGGAGTAGTCATAATTTTCTCTAGTTAGTTTTTAGCTAAAACTACTAAAGTTATTAGAGTAAATATTTTTCAGTGTACTGGTTATATTTTTATAACTTTTGTTAAGGAGATGTGTGAGCTTATAGTAACGATGGTGAATTGACAGTGATATGACAATGACTCCCCGTTTCTTGGCCTCTTTCAGCGTGCAAAAAGCGTTTGCTTTGAGGAAGATTACATAATGGAACAGAAAGTGCCGTGACAGTCAATAGGAAAATTAGAAGAAGAGGTGGAAGAGCCTGTCCCCGGCGTGAGGAGGGACACCTTCCCAACATTGAATCGCTTCGTGAACCCTGTCAAGTGCAATAATCAGTCATGAGAGAAACCTTTCACGAGAAGGGGGAAGTGGCTGTGGTCGGGGGACACACACGGGAGCACACGGGGCACACACATAAAAATATACCACAAACAATAACAAAGAACCTAGCCAGTGCAATTTTGCTTAATGTTTGTGTTGCTCGAATGAAAAGAAAAGAAAATGGTTGGGGCCACTTTGGAGTTGTGCGTACCTGTTAAAGAAAAGTTAGATGAAAGTGGACACCTTCGCCTGGTTGAGCCAGGCTCATCATAAAAGGCGTCACTACCTGCTTGGAGTGAACTAGTGCTGCCAGCACCAGATCTTGCTTTGCTTTTACTACCTCTCCCGTCTTTACGATATGGAATGTCTCCTAATCTCAGTGGATAGGCATGTGGTTGTTCATCAAGGATTCCTTGTTCTAATGAATTGGAGTACAAACTGAAATATTTACAAAATTTGGAGACTTACAAGTTAATTAATTAACTACCTGACAACGGTAAAATAACTTTTCCAAATAGTTCATCCTCTTTTGTAGGGTTATAATTCCATGCGGAAACCTCCAAAAACTTTTTTTGTAAGTCTTTATGAGTGACCTCTGGGTAAACCATAGTTTGATTATACTCAGGTTCAGAGCACATTGGAACGTGTCTTGTTCTCCGCTGATTTTCAATGACTTTCTCCGGGTATAAGTAGCACACGACGTACGGGTCTGCTGGAACATGATCTGTACCGTCTTCGTTTACAGTTTTCGACAATTTTGCTTTTATTACCGTTACGTAGAGAATGCTTGCTTTTTCGTCGTGACACACCTGCCATTAAACATTTACAGACAATTATATAGCTTTTCTACTAACGGTTCGGCTTGGTTCTGTTAGCCAAAGCCAATAGTACAGTTCTGTAAACTTAGCACAAACCTGGAGATGGACCATCCCTTTGTCTTTCTTTTTTGTCTTTTTACTCTCAGTTTTATCAAGGGCCACACCATCCCCACGAATATTCTGCGGATTAAGTGACCGCCTTGGCTGATGTAATTTCGGGCCGCCGCCAACTGGTGTAATAGGCAAAGACGCATGTCTGCCGCTTTTTTGCTGAAACTGATGCTCCTCAATAACAATTAGTGGTGAGGATCGCCGGGGGTTCCGTTGGTTAAAGTCTGCTAGCACTTGCAGGTCAGAATCTTTGAAAAAATATATTTTAGAGTGATCAATCCTATATGATCAATGTTTAAGCAGTATTCCTGAAAATCGTTCCTCTATAGCAAGCTTACCTCGACTTGTGTTATGTCGTGACTTGGTAGTGGCGATTGAGTCAGAGGGTATGGTACAGGACGAAGACTCCTCATCTAGTCTACTCTGTTCGCTCTCGTTATCACCAGAAGACCCCTGCTTTGAGTGGGTTTCAGTGAGCACGCTTTCACAATCACTTCGCCTTCGTACATCCTCTTCAGACCCTAACATGTAAATCTTTCCAGTGTGCACATTTATATCTCGTCTAATCACAATTTCAAATTTTTGTTTTTCCCTCGTTCCACTCAAAATGGATGAGACTTCTTCGAATGTTTTATTCCCTAAATATCTTGATGCCCACTCCACAATCACGTCCCCTTCATGAATTTCTTCAATGCTTTCTACAAGCCCTCCAGGAAATATTTTTGCAACGTATGCACCAAGCTTCCCTCCCATATCAGGGAGTTCCTTTCCCCCAACTACTTTCATTCCCACCCCATTCCCTTCCAACGACTTGTCTTCACGGTCTCTACTAAGCCAGTACCTTTTCACGGGATAAGAATACTTCCTTTTATGCTTTTGACTGCCCTGCGAATTCTAAAAG
Source organism: Acrocyrtus sp. NNG-2020 (assembly GCA_027744115.1). NCBI lineage: Eukaryota > Metazoa > Arthropoda > Collembola > Entomobryomorpha > Entomobryidae > Acrocyrtus > Acrocyrtus sp. NNG-2020. The sequence continues at coordinate 33,958 of JAHZND010003742.1, read as the reverse complement.
TAGTTTATCGATCAGTTCAGCTCTTTAATTATAATTAATTATACAATAAAACTATAACTAACCCTCTTTTTCTCATATTGAGTATCTTGCGGAACAGCTTTCTCCTCGTGTTCCTCAGACTCCTCACCTACTGGAATTAAACTCATACTTCTTGATCTCGACGATCTTCTACTTGATCCTCCCGATGAAGATTCTGGCAAACTTGCTACAGACTCCCGCTGCTGTCTATCTGGTCGTGGCAAGTTTCTCGTAGACGGGAGTAGTCTAGTCTTTTGAACTGGAGGAGGATTCCCCTGAGGTGTGGTTACTTGATGCGGTCCGGTCTCATCGGGATTCGGTGGACCAGCTGAACAATTGGACCTAGCTATAATGACATACTTCAAAGTCTTCCCAATCCCGCTCCCGGGAAAGTAACGGGAAACGACAGAAAAAGCGCCAACGACAAAGGCTCTTTGAAAGCACAAACTCAGCCAGCTACACAAAAATGGCAAGAATGTCAGCACACACATATTTTACCACGGAAGTGCTTATACACAGAAGAAAGAGATGAAAGAAGGGGCGAGAATTATATGAGAAGAATTTTGTAGAAAAGTGCCTGCTGCGTGCGAAAAGAAAGGGTGAGAAAGATTTTTTTGCGCGAAACCTTGTCAACAAAAATGAAAAAAAAATTGGAAAATCGCTAAAATACTTTTGGACAAGGGAAAAGAATTTCATCGTTCTTCAAATTTCTTTTCACTTTTAATCTTCAGCTAAGCTTTGCAGATCTTCTCTAGCCTTTTCCCTGTATTATGCAGGTGTTTAAAAAAATTAAAATCCAAATAGTTCTCTTCTAAACTTTTGGCTCTTTAGTTTTCTAAAAACTACCGTTAACCAGTTATAACAGACTCACAACAACAGCATAACAATCAGAGAGAGGTTATTATTTTCTGTTTTATTACAGACCAAACACAACAGTATAGTTGTAGTATATAGTAATTTTTTAAAATGTAATGTTTTAATACAGTTTTTTAAAATTGCTGTGATAGAGTTTTAAAATTAGTTATATATAGTTAGTTATTTTACCAAAGAGAAAGTTATTTCTTTTTTTTTAAATATGGCTGCTATAGTAATTATTTTTAAATAGAGTACGCGCTCAATTAAGTATATGTTTTTATAGCAATGACCACCATTTATTAGAGATAGAGAGAGATAGAGAGAGAACACCTGCATTTCTTTAAAAACTAACAAACACCTGCTTAAAACTTTTTTTTCTGTTTTATGTCAACAACATTTTCATTATAGTTACGTAACTCGTTATATAGTTAACTTTATAGTTTTGCTTCGTTATTTTCAGTTCATTCATGCTATTTAGTTTATATTTAGTACACAATCATATAATTAAATAGGTCAATAGTCCTGTCGCCTCATCATCATCATCATCCTCATCATCATCGTTGCTGCTGTTTTAAATAAATGATACTCGTAGTCAGTGTATAGTTTGTGTGCTCTTGCTAACCATCGCTTTTTAATACTACCTGTTCAGCTTAAATGTTAACTGTATAATTAGAAGAAAAGGAAAAATCCAGCAGAGCAGATGCAGTAATTTAGTAATTTAGCAGAGAGGCGGCGGCAGCATCAAAATGCAAATAGATTTCTAGCTTTTTAGCTTGGTTACGGTGCCCCATATTAGTTCCTTTTTTCAGTAGTGGAGTGAAATACGAGATCCAAAGTTATACACTAAAACAACTCTGCAATGAGGTGTACAGATCTACAAACGCTAACTATTTACAGCTATATAAGATCTGAAATTACATTTCTTTCGAAAATAATTGCAGGAGAGATATCCTTTGCCTTTGCTTTCTCTACTCGTCAAAAAATATATATAAACCAGCAATATATAGTAGTTAGCAGCGCTGTATCAATCATGCAATTATTTTGTTTGTTGTTTTTGCTATGGCTTTAAATAAGGAAAGCTTCTCTAGTCCAACTTATTATATCCTCATATAAATCTGCGGTTCTTATACTTCTTAACTCAGTTTTTTCAATGAATTGTCATGTCAAATCTGGTGAAAGTAGGTACTTGGATGAGTTTAAAACGGAACGGAAACATTTTTTATGTTAGCGTGTGAGATCAAATAATCAAGAACGAAATTGTCAGATTTGGATTGTCAAAAGTAGTTATTAGGGTTTGGATGATGCAGTGCAGCTCTCAAAAGAGCAATCCTTAAACCTACCATACTACTGCAATGTCATATACATTTTTACAGTAAGAAGCGTGTGGAAATACCCGTAAATACTGCTATTGAATGTTTCTTGTTGATGAACCTTCCTAAAAACAAATATGAATGCAAAAACAACACGACTATACTATCATCAACTCAGTTTACAACGAAGAAAAGTGCGTTTTTTTACTTCCCTACTTAGTTTACCTATCCTAAATGGTTTTTATTTGGCTGTGCAACTTTTTTTTATTAGTTTTCCTAGAAGACACGATCATGATTATACTTTAGCAAAGCAAAATAAAAACTCCCTCCCTTTCCCATTTTTGTAAAGCGTCGTTGTGGAAATAGTTAAATATATTTTTATAAATGTACGACTACAGAAACTTCTAGTTTACTTATTAGCTTCCTATGCCAGACCGGATTCATTTTTTTACTAGTTTACAGTATAGCCGCCTAGCATTTTCTTTATCCATTAATAATTGTAACAATTTCATGATAAAATTTCCTCTTTAAAAATATTATTATGCAGAATATATTTTATAGTCCCATCAGAAAACTAATTAATTTCAACGGTAAAAATTTAAAGCTTCTTTTTTTCTCTTCGTCTTCTTCGGGAACTCTTTTTTTGAGTACTCAAGTAGTGCTCTTACTTATTGTTTTACAATACTTGTATATAGTCCCTATATAGTAGCAGTAACAGTTGGCTATCTAGTGTCTTTTAATAACTTCATAATCATATTCGTATATATATAGTACTTCTTTTTTTAACAGACGATGATCCTAGCTGATCAACTGGAGCAAACTAACTCATTATTTTATTTATTTTTTTATAAGTTTATCATAGTATCGGCAGAGCAGACACGTGTGCGTTGTCACTCATTCATTGTCTCTGTAAAATGACTAACCTAAAAAATAGCTATAGCCTGCTAAATGTGTAGTATGCTTATTAGGACTCACTCGTACGCTATGAGATTTTTTTCTGTAACCAGAGATTCTTTCTTAGTAAGCCCTACAATTGTAGTATACTATTGTTGTGTTGTAGCTAAGTTACTAGCTAGTGGGAACACCACCGATTCATGTATATTTTTTATCCTACGACTTTTCATATACCATATATATGTAGACCATATATTTCTGACTTTTCAGGTTTCACTTTTTTGATATTTCCTTTATAATACTCAGTACTCGGTTTTTTTTAAATGGAAAATGACATTTTTATGCTTCTAGTCAAACTACTCATCTATTTGATGAACCTGCTGTAGTCTACGTAGAGTCTGCTGAACAATTTCCTTTTTATTATTGCAGGGCATATTGGAGAACTTGTAAAATAAAAGATCAGCTTCACCACCACACCTGTACTTATCAGAAGAGTGAGTTCTGCTCAGATTTTCCCCCATCAAAAATTAGCTGTTACCTTTTTCAAAAAAAGAAAAGAAAAAAAGAATATTGCTCAATGATCAATTTAAGCTATATTATTGCGGCGAAAATGTAGTGAGTGAAATGTAAAAAGGTGCACGAGATTCCTAGTTACTTTCTCAATTCACCCTAAAACGGTGTAGTAAAAGCAGAGTAGAAGAGAGCTACGCAATAGCTTCATTTTACAAATCACAACAATCAAATTCACTGTAAGGCACACGAGACTTGTTTGTACAAAATTGGCCAACTAATCGTAACGAATCGAAAGTGTTGCTAAACTCTTACTATATTGTCAAACTGAACTGTAAGTGTAAGACTGCAAATTAATTAGTTTTACAGAGCGGAGAATTTCCTACACTCTTCCCTACTCCTTACACACCTGTGTAGTAGTCTTGTTGTATTGCTTTTACTTTTTTTTTGAGAACATGTGCCTCCATGATAACACTAATTGGTATAAAGTCTTTTTACAACAACTTTCCTGTCAACCATATTATTTTTTTTACCAAGCCTTCCAATAATCCCGTAAAGTGCATCATTATTAACCTCGCACAAATTTGTATACACATTACTAACATAGTCTACAGCAAACACATTTTCAAAACAAACATACAAACAAGAAGTGCGTGGGAAGAAAAGTGCTGAACGAAAACAAAGTCGGATCGCGGACACTGTACCGATATAAATTTGTGTGATCTTACTGCTAGACATTATAGTAAAACACGTACATGGTAGAATAAAATTAGCCCGTAGCCGGGCCCCGTGTAGTATATTATTTTATAGCAGCCTCACACGTCTACTATGGTAAAACACAATTAGGAGAGAACAATATAAAAAGTACGGACACAAGAGAGCTTTACAGTAATAATAATAATGATAACAACGGTAACAGTACAACAACAACAACATCAACAACAGTAACATCTCAGGAGGGACATTCACAGTAAATGTGGCAATTTAAGTATACACGTCACTCTACTACATATAAACGTCTAAAACACTAAACGAAATTATACAACGACTGAAAACACACAAGTGTGAAAAGTGTCAAGTGAGGCAAACATGTTCACAAGAGCACCACCAAATGTTTCCGTTTATTGCGCATCATAACATAATGATAACCGTACTTGTTCTACTACATAATTATTGGAAAGAGTTTCTTTTTACAGAATACCACTTAAACAGCATATTTTGTAATAAAAAATGTTCCATTGAGAGCAGAGAGCAAGACCATGGTGAGTGAGAGAGTGAGAGATATAGACAGAGAGAGATTAGAGAGATAGAAGTTTGGCCGTGATTGGTATTCAACCGCGTACACAGAGAACACACACGCACACTGATAATAACTCTTCTTGTAAAAACAAAGAATTAAAAAAAAATAGCCAAACAAAAGGAAAACATTCAGTTTAGCAACCATTATTGCAAAATGCAGGAGAAAGTCACACAACAAACCCAATAACATTCCGGTAATTAATAAAAAGGGAATAAAACTTCAGTCAGAGAATTTTACTCAAATACAGGTTCAGATAGGTTCAGAGGTTACAGAGGACCACTCAATTGCATGGCAAGTTTGTGTACATAGCGCAAAACGGGTTCTTCAGCAGGCACAATTCATTTCCATCAAAAAAGGTTAAGGTTTAGTTCACACTCGTTTTGTTGCAGTTTTATTTTCCATATACAGTTTAAAAATTTCTTGGATTTTTTTTTTGGTAGGGAGTCTACTAGTAAATCATTCATGATCACTGGGAACACATCAAGACTCATTCAGGGAAAGTAAATGTATTTTTACTCGGACAGTACACAACATTATTATTTTTACATTAAAAATTTTGTTTTAAAAAACTGCCACAAGGTAGCTGCTAATCTTTTTAAAATCACTTTCACCACGTGAAAGTTTGTAATGATTGGAGAAAAGGTTTACAAAAAAGCAGACTAGTTCTTTTTTTAGTAAAAATACAGACAAGGATCATAATACAGATTTTTATTTACATTTATACAAATCGCATTTCCAAGTATATAAATTATCAACTTATGCACTACACAACACACCCGTGGACTACTTCTTGTAAATAAAGTTCCACGCGGTAAAGGTATAATATAGTTGCATAGTAGTAAAGTTCTGTTTTTTACAGCTAATTAAATTGACCATCAAAATCCCTACCAAATACTTGACGTTTCATTCTTATAGAAACTCTCTTCTTAAAAAATAATGATGCACCGTGTTCAGTTTTTTCTTTCTTTCCTTACATGATTAGTTTTAACTCACTACGTTTTTCTCAAGAAATGTTTTTTCAAGATATGCTCGGGTTCCTTGTATATAGTCCATTTTGGCATGTATTTGTCTGTTCAGAGGAATAATTAAATTCATTTTGTACGATGATTTTTGACTATGATTTTCTTAAATAGGGAGAGTTTACTAGTGGAAAATAATAATAGACGACGCTCGCAAAGTGAGGCAAGGTAATTTCCCTTCGAAATATTTATATTTTGTAAAATAAAAATAATGCTAATTTTAATTTTTCGTTCGCAGCCCTACTTCCTCTTACTAGCACTAACCCAGCTTTGGATTTGATATGGTAAATGGGACACTTGTAATCCTGGGCATCAATCGGGACTCATCAGCAAATTTATTCTACAATTCCCATTTTCTGTTCAGTCTAAAGTTATTTCAGAAACAGGAAAGGAAAGTTATTTGAAAAAAAAGTGAAAGCAGTATAGATCCAACTATGACTTAGCATTACCCCCGAGTATTAAATTTCTTTTCTGAAAAAAAGTCGCTTAGTAGTCTTTTTTAAAGAGTGAAAACAAAAACAAAAGCAGGGGCAATGTGAAAAAGAGAGATAGTAACAGAGAGATAAGTAGACAGATATGAGCAGTGTAATCATCTGCAGGGAACATTTAGTAGGCACAGAAAGAGAGATGGGAATATAGTTGCTAGACAAAGAGAAAGAGAGAGAGAGAGTAGATGACAATTTTTCGTAAGAAAAAGAGAGAAAGCGGAAACAGTTTTTGTCCCGCTAGTGGATAGAACGAATAGAAAATAGGGAAAGAGCTACGGAGGTAGATAAATAGAGAGAGACAGAGAGAAAGTAGAAAGAGAGAGATGGAACAGAGAAAGATAGAGAGCGAGAGTAAACATGCCTTTGAAAATGTTTGCTTTTTTTATTATCACATCACAGTGCGAAATGGGAGATTGAGCCCTTGTGCTGAGACACCGTACTTGCCTTTGATAGCCTGACCGGCGGAGCTAGGTCCGCCGCGCGTCCCCTCGTTAAGTCCTATGGGTGCAGAGCCCAAGTCCTCTAGTAACCTCCGTGATCTGGTGGGCATATCAGGTAATAAGGGCATTGCCGCCGGAGCGCCCAACTCACTCCCCATGCTCTCACTATCTGTCGCCAATGGAGACATCTCCCCATATCTCTCATATAACATGCTTGCATAGTCGTGATGATGATGAGGGTCGCTGCGAAAAGTGCTGGCAATTCGCTCGATGCTCCTGTCTTCCTCACTTGCACTTGGGCTGATGATATGACCGCCTGGCGTCATCCTCGCCAGGTGAAGGTGCGCTGATTGGGCTGGGCTGTGATGATGATGGAGATGATGGTGATGATGAGTGGGACGATTGCTGTTGCCGCTGCTGGCATATCCCCCTGGGTTGGAGCTGTGATGGTAGAGTGATGGAGTAGTCCTGCCGTAAATCCCCGCTGCAGAGGGATCATAGCGACCGTACTGATCGCGAAGGAGCTGATCCACCGACTTAAGCACGCTATGGCGCTCATGCTCACTCACGCTGGAAGGGAGACGCGCCGTCGCCATCAGTTCGCCGTGGAGACTTGCTCGCTCCTGGATTTGCTGACGGCGACGGGCGATTTCCGCCTTGATGCGAGCCTTCTTCTCCTCCCTGCTCATGCTGTCCTCTTCCTCCTCATCCTCCTCCTCACTGACGTAAGGGGAAGGGTGCCAGGAACGGGACTTTCGGTGCTTCCGAACGGTGTGGCGTTTCTCCCTCGTGGAGCATGGTGAGCGTGTAACCAATGTTGTGGCGGATGGCCAGGCCTCCCCATCACTACTTCGTCGATTGAGCATCCGGCTTGTCATCCGGTTCCGAATCTCGTCGTCTTCGTGAACACCACCCATGCTCGTGATAGCTGTTTCGCGGAGTGCTCCTCCAGCTGCCGCCCAGGAGGATGCCAGATATGATTGTGAGTGATCCCAGTCACCTACAAGTTGCTGAGCTGTGGCCGGACGTTGCAGAAGGGCACTGTCTTCCAGGGACTCGTACTCGAATGACTTGTAGGGAGGTCTCAGTAAGCCGGCCGAGACCTGTGAAGAGGGCAGAGAACAGAGAGAAACGAGAGGAGGATTAGCCGAGACAGAGAGTTCGCAAGCAGAAGCACAATTTGTTTTAGGGGGTGATGGATAAGACAAAATAAAAAGAGGGCACAGACAGACACAAAGACAAACACAGGAGGAGCTCATACTCGATCGAAATCCTGAAGCTCACTGTCCCCGTCTTCCTGAATTGGCGAGAAGGGAAGGGAAAGTTTAGGATCAGATAACTGACGTCGGTGCCCCTTGAGTTTCCGATTGAGAAGTGGACTGGCGCCCGCTGATCTGGGTGTACCACCAACAACACCACCCCCATTCCTAGATAGGTCCGCTCTGCATTCACCACAACCCACCACAACACAATTTCATCATCAACTCTGTTTTTTCTTTAAAAATTTTGTTTTTGTTTCCTCTCTTTTCAGCAAAAAACAAAGCACAATACAACCTCGTTTCCTCTTCTATTTTTTTTCTCCTTTTCCACTTTCAAAAGTTTCAGTGAACAACCAACCACATTTCTTTCTTTACATTTCTTTATAAAATAGCCCCTATATGGACTCCTCCACAAACACAAGTCTGTGCGTGCCATGTGCTGTGAGTGTGTGCCTGTGCCACTTATTGTTCCGTACAACAATACTCATTTTGCAACTCTCTTCGAGTGATCAGAAGTTCGAGCATACTTATATACTTATATACTAGTAGAGTAATAATAAAAATTGTAAAAAATCGACTTGACTGTATAGCAAAGAAAATGAAACAGAAAAGAGTTTAGTTCTAATACCTTGACCTCAGGGCTTCACTCCCTGCCCGACTTGTCACAGCATCTAGTCTAGCCCCCAACTCGCGATCCCTCTCTCGCAACGCCTCCAGTCGTCGTCTCTCTTCCGACAACAACTGTCGCCTTTCCTCTTGCAACTGCTCTCTCAACGTTCTCATATAAGAGGGTAAGTGGGAGCCTACATTCAAGCTAGTGTCCCCCAGGCTGGAAGTCAAACCTGACAGCCCGCTCAGCCCACTTAAATCGTGATCGGCGGACATCACCCCTGGACCAGAACCTTTGTTGAGGAGATGCCGCAAGTCGGGTGGAAGAGCAGCTGCAAGCTCTGCTAGATTGGATGACCAGCTATCCTGCGACTGTTTGTAACTGGGGTACAAGCCAGACAAGACAGAGGTGGTAGTGGTTAGGTCGGAGGTAAGCCCCGAGGTCGTTGTCCGCAGATTCATCCCAGCAAATGCGGGAGATGATGACAAAATGTTGCCACCAAGTGGGTAGATGGAGTCTTGTTTACCACCCACACTACTTATTACACTGGACGCTGCAAAGCAGGAACACCATTTTCACATCAGTCTCCACAAATCTCGCAACTCAACTCAGTACATTACGTTTAATCAGCTTCTTAAAGATTTTATAGCCATTTTATTTGTCTCGTTACAGAGAGATGAGCGGGCAACTCTGTGGCTCTGTCTCGATCACTTCCCCAGCTCCACCCTTAACTACTATTCTCCTACAACGACTCACGACTCGACGCACGCCGCGCAGAGAGCAGACGAATCTCAAGTTAGAGGACTATCCCAGTGGCTTATCATTACAGTCTACGGCCTCAGCCTAGATTTATTGGTTATTTTTATTGCTGCAAATAAGCGAATGCAATGAATGTTGCCATCATACAATTATTGCATGTAACACGTAAAAACTGTACAGGGAGAAAGAGAAATCAAAACTGTTGCATGCGGGAAAGGACAGTAACGCACACGACACACACATTTACACTACCGCTAGTTAGTTTTTTTATCAGTCATCACTTATTGCTAAGTATAGAGACACTACTGCAAAATGCTGTGGCAATATTCATGTTACTTATTCATGCTCGCAACAGCAACACTCTTTTGTTATGCCCCCTGGGATTAGCATCATGTGAAGGAGAAAGTTAGTATGTCAGAGGAACGCTGCGAAAGTGAGCTTATCGCCGCTTCTGTCAAAACATGACAGGGCAGAGCAGAGTTATCGAATTAGTGGTGCAGAGGACGGAATAGCACTGCAGACTCTTGTCGTTAGTGAATAGAAAATGTCAAGGAAAAATTGTCCTGTGTTTCAAAAATTTCACATGCAGTGTTAAAAATGACTTTTTTAAAGCGCTAGAACGTTTAGCACGGGTTACCTTGGCTGCTGCTAAAGTGTTTGTTAAGAATAACTTGCATGCCTTTGCTCTCAATAAATTTAGGTATAATTTAAATAGGTTAAATTTCGGCTGCTCCAGTCTTCATTTTTTTTCTTACTGGGTGGCTATATAACTTTTAAAATTATGAATGAAAAATGTTCGTAAATGGAATGTAAGTGAGTTTAAAGCGTAATGAAAATTAGATATTACCACGGGTCCCCTCATCTTTCGGTACTCGGGAAAACATAGAAAAAGGCTAAAAATGTTACCTTGTAGACAACCTAGCGCAGACCCAGGTCTTGGTATGGGATCCGACGCCCCCATTGTCAGCTTTCTAAGATTGCTTTCGCTGGCACTTGGTCGGGAGAGACTCAAACTTGACAGAGGATAAGACCTACCTGGGATTGTGCCATCTATCGCCGATAACCTCATTGGAGACAGGGATCTGCAAAGAAAGGAAATAATGTAATGATTTATTTGTTTGTATTCCGTATGGATTGAAAAGTAGCAAGTGTGTTGCGTTGAGTGCATACCTAAATTCCTGCGACCTATGTCTTTCACGTTTCTTTGCGGAAGGCAACGGGGCTGCTTCTTGGTCAGGTGGAAGACAAGGAAGCTTCCGTCTCATCCTCAACGACTTTTGTGAGTCTGTCTCACTCATCGTATCCGACGAGTCTCCTCCTGGATCTCTGCCACTCCTGGGCGTCCCAACCGGCGTCCCTATTGGAGTACCCAAGGGTGTCACTGGTCATGACAAATTCAAATATAACAGCAGCGGCATGCACAGACGGACCAACAAATAAAAGGGAACAAACAAAAATGTGAGAAGCGGAACAGCTAGTACCTGCCAGAGGTTGCTGAAGGAGGGACGTTCCAAGTACAGCAGGAGATCCCCCGATAAATGTGCCTAAGCTAGTTACTACTGCTGGAGTAAGAGCACCTATGGCCACCCCGCCTGGCGTCACTGCCAAGCCTTGTCCTCCTATCAGAACAGTGGAGGTTGTTCCGTCCCGCCTAACATCCCCAGTTCCCGAGGACAGGTGAGCTCTCCTGCTTGTCTTTTTCAGGTGCTGCTGCTGGTGCTGCAACGCCATTTGCTGCTGGTACATGTGCGCCTGGGCGGGGCTCAACGCTCCTACCACTCCGACACCCAGTCCAGCCGACGTCTGCTGCTGAGTGAGAAGACCACCTTGTGTCAGCACTTGGGTGTGTTGCTGCTGCGCCTGGGAGCTAAGTAAAGTTGCGGGATACTGTTGTGCGGCAGACGAAGAAAGCAACTGAGTGGAACTACCCAGTCCGTACTGCAAACTTTGGAGGCCGAGATTAGCTTGCAAGGCTTGTGCGGGTTGCTGCTGTAAGTAAGACTGCTGATGCTGCTGTTGCTGCTGTCTTTGGAGATAAGCCAGTGACCCTTCGTGAATTGGAGTAAAGGCCGATTGTTGAACTTGCTGTTGACCGCTGGTCAAGCCGTGGTGAACTTGCTGCTGCCCACCAATCGCTTGGTGCTGTTGCTGATGGTGGTAAGGGTCGTAGGACTGGCCATGCGTGGCAGTTAGACCTACACCGCTGGACGGCACGGGAAATGGTTCCGATTTGTCTTCTGAGGGGGAGGGACGCGGGGATGTGCCCAAACCTGCTTATTAAGAGAACAACCAAAATTGCAAAAAGCGCCACAAGCTAAGTACCAGCGTATACTAATTTTCGTAGCTGGCAATGGAAATGTTCGTAATGGCTTTAAACCGTACCTAACGCTCTACTAAAGTCTGCCAAGAGTCCACCAATAGAACTAGTTTTTGAAGTGGGAACTTGAGCCGAGCCTGCATTTACGCCGAGATTGTGCTGCGCATGGTGCTGATGTTGTTGCTGGCTCAATTGGGACTGCTGTGGCATCTGCATCATTTGCTGAGAATACTGTTGACTCTGTTGATTCTGCATGCTCATTAGCTGCTGTTGTTGCTGCTGGCTATTCTGGTTAAGGGCAACATTTTGTAAGGGCTGCTGACCCTGAGCAAATTGGGAAGCACTCGTTGGAACAAGACGACCACTCTGATCGTACATTTGGCTAGGCGAAGATTGTGGCCATGGCTGCTGAGCTTGTGAGGACGACGTCGCCAGACCCATTCCACCCACTTGGTTTTGAAGTGACTGACTAGTAGAAATCCCTAACTGCTGTCCTTGGCCTCCCATCATCCCTCCCAATTGATTTAACTGTTGCTGCTGTTGCGACTGCTGCTGGGGTTGCTGCTGATGTTGGCCAAGCAGGGAGAAAGGTTGTTGTTGTTGCTGCTGCTGCTGACTCGTTTGGATTTGTTGCATTTGCATTTGTGCATTTTGTGTCATTCCAGTACCTCCTTGTTGTCCTTGCAGACCCTGCTGCTGGAGGAGCATTTGATTTTTCTGGAACTGCATTTGATTCTGAAGAGGATCCTGTGACATGAGCTGATTCTGAAGGGATTGCTGCTGCTGCTGCTGCTGAGATTGGAGATTGCTGGCAAGAGCTCCTCCTTGTAATTGCGATTGCTGTTGCGCCAGTTGGTTTGCCATAGGGTCGGCTGTGCCGGGCAACTGCTGCGGTTGCTGTTGTTGTGTAGTAAGTTGATTGTAGGTGTTGTTCATTTGCTGATATGGTGACTGCTGCATCTGCTGCTGCTGCACCGTTCCGAACTGTTGGTCAACAGAGGTGGGAATGAGAGGAGACACATTATTCGTCGAACCGGGCATGGACTGTTGCTGACTTGCTGCCGTTAAATTATTACTATTCCAGTCTCCAGGTCCCGTTCCAAGTTGCCCCATACCCGTAGTGTCACCTCCCATCGCCGCATACTAAAAAGTAAACCCAATGAGCTGTGTAAAAAAATTTACTAAAAAAATTAAGTAGTTAATTTGAAATTAAAGCATCTCACCTGTTGAGGTTGTTGTGGTGTAGGATTATTGTTAGCTATCGTGTACTGGTTTTGAGTCTGTTGGTAGTCTATCGTCGTGGAGGTGGGTATCGATGAGGCGGACACGAACCCTTGTTGGTTCATTTGCTGTTGAATCAACTGCTGCTGCTGGTGTTGAGGCTGTTGCTGTTGCTGTAGAGGAGGCTGTTGCTGTTGAGCCTGTATCGTTCCAGGAATTCCACTCGTACTACCACCTACCGTTGTCGCCATAGCACCCATTTGATTAGGAATAACAGCCCCCATCGTCGAACTATTTACATTCATTTGCCCTCCCAAATTTTGATTGTCCATTCGTCCGCCCATCTGAGGAGCTCCCATTTGCTGCTGCTGCTGCTGCTGACTATTATTATTACTGTTGGGAAAAACTCCTGCCATATTCTGCTGCTGCTGTGGATCCAGCTTGCCCCCAACAAGTAAATCTTGTGGAGTCATTCCCGCACCTGACACTGAAGGCAGTCTATTGTCCAGAGACCTTTGTGGTCTCAACTGAGGCCGGATGTTGGGATTCCTCGGGTCTAACGGTGCACCAGGCACCCCTATAGCTCCTTCCTGACCAAGGAGACGCCGCCGAGGGGAACCATTTTCAGTCATCGAACCTCCTTGAATGCCTAACATCATTTGAATAACACACATTTAGCATTTGTTCACCATCTCATGCGAAACCGGGTTATAAAAAGATCAAGCAGTGCTTCAGGTTTGGCTAGTTTTAGTAAAAAAGTTTTAGTAATAGCTGTCAGCATGTATCTTCCTTATCCTCTGTGCAAAGCACAGTTAAAAAATCTGAGAAGCTACCCTGTCACATTTTTATCCCTACGTCCCTACATTTTTTAGTGCTTGCAACTTAAAAACGGGTATCATGTTCAAGCGGAAAAGTCAGTTTGCTTCAGTTAGTTTTCAGCCCAGTTAAAACCAATCTGATTATCCATCAAACTTGCCTTGGTTTCTCTCTTCTCCTTCCCACCCAAACAAAAAATTTTTGTTACAACAAAAAGAAGAAAAGCAATTCATGTTCCATAAAATAAAAATGTTACAACAATAAAAATGGACAAAGCTATATCCTATAAAAGTAATGTCAGTTTTCCACCTCAGATTTACTCTATAAATGATCGTAAAGTGATCAGAGTGCAAACGATAATTGGTATGGTTGATCTTTTTTACAGGATATTTAAAGAAAAAAGGATATTTTTTGTAACAGGAGATAGTCTGTTGAGCTGGCATCGGTGTTGCTGAAACCTGAGTTTCTTTCTTTTCTTTTTTCTGAGAAAAGTCCCCCACATTTTCACTGGGAATTCTCTTCACATATACCAAGAAACGGGATGACAGCAGATAAGTATATGATAAATAATTATATTCACATATGAGAAACTGTGAGCAGACAAGTGTAAGCTTACATACTATATTTTTAGTTTTTTTTTGGGTTACCAACTCGGGGAATCATCCTTATCCTTGTGCAAAAATTCCTGGTTCTGTCAAGTCACGTGTTTAACATTAAACGTTTATCATATATTTTAGAGAAATCCTTTTACGATGGAATGAATGAACTTTGTGTTGAAACAAAAAGTAATAACAATAAAAAAATACGGCAAATGTTTTTTTTCCTCATTTTTGCGTGGAATTGCACATTTAAAAACGGGATTGTAGTAAAGTATAAGCTATTATAAGTTTTTAAAGGAAAAAGCGTTCTTATATCAGCATTATTATATTAATATCTATTAAAGAAGTTGAGGACAACATTTAAAACAGTTTTTTTTGAGAGGAGCTAGTACAAAAAAAATTGTTCAAAAAAATCTTTTCTGTTATCACTTTCTCGAGGATTCTGAAGGGAATAAACGCGAGAGGAGGGGCAGACGTAAAAATAAAATATTGACCAGTACGATTATATCAATTTACGGTATAGTAATAGTTGCTAGAGAATATACATATAAATTCGAGAGAAATAGAGAGAGTATAAAATATATATTGCGAGGAGGCTCTCACGTTGCTCACAAAACACCAGAGTTTTTCCACCAAGTACATAATAAATATATAGACAGAGAGAGACAAAGTAAAAAGTATGCTTGCAACGTTTCTATAGGTAGAAATTATAGCGGAAATGAAAGGTTTTTAAGTCAAACAAATAAGACAACAACAACAAACAACAGTTAACAAACAATAGCAGAGAGAGAGAGAGAGAGAACTAGAAAGAGAGACGTTAATCATTAAAAATCAACGGGGCAATGACGGGAAGACTGGTAAAAGATTGTATTATTTTTTACAAAAAAAGAGAGAGAAACCAGGAAAGAGAGAGAGAGAGATAGTAGGGGAGCTACTGGTAACAAATAAAAACTTGTTAACGGATAGATTACTCTAACTAGACTCTATAACTATCAACTTTTCTACCACACTTGTGGGGAGACAAAATTTCTGAGTTATTATTTATCACATTTAAAATATTATTTTACTCCACTGATAATTATGCAACGGTCACCATTAGGTACTTATTTTTTGTTTTGGACTAACACTGATTTGTTTTTGCGGTAGTGGACATTCACACATTTATAGGTACTAGACACAGAATTAATTTTTTTAAAAAAAATTCCACTCTCAGCAGAACGGGTACTAGAGAAGTGATTATGTTCTTTTACACTACGCAACACACATCTCTTAGAACATGTTTTCAAATAACACACGGATAAAACTGCTATCTAGCTGCTAGCACAACTGGAAACGAGTTTTATAGGGTGAGTTGGTGTGAAAACGAAAGATAAAGAAACATTTGTGGATATAAAATACTGTTAAATTCTCACATGCAACATTTATCTTGTCAGAGGATGCAAAAAAGTAACAACAGTACAGTTGTGAGCGTGTGTCTGTGTTAAAACTGTAAAAAGTGTTTTATTACGGTTGCTGACAGGTGCGATGTCATCGTCATGCCAACGGATGAAAGTCGCGGAGACTTTCTCCAGCCATAACGTCAGTGGAAAGAGCAATTTGAGTGAGAGTGAAAAAGGGAATTATAAGATGTACAGGGTGCTCGTGTTTGTTAAATACGTGGTGGTGGTGGTAGTAGTAGTGGTGGATTTCCCTATATTGAAGAGCTCCGTTGAGTAATTCTTTTTTATTGCAACGTAAAATTAGATTTTAGATAAAGTACGCGAGGGAAAAAATCCTTTTTTTCTTGGTAACTATGTGGGGAAAATTAAGAACTATTTTATGTCATACCTAATTTCTTTCAGATAAAAAAAATTTCCACCAAGTTCATTCCATACTGAACTATAAAAAATAGAACCGCAATAGAATTCCCAGCCACCCACAGCAAAGTCCATGTTAGGAATGTTTCATCGCTTCACTTTAAATTTTTTGCATTGGTTTCATTTCATCTCGGGATTTTAGTTGAGGACGACAAAAAGACGAGGACAAAATTATTAGACGGAAAATTAAGTCTTTTATGACGAGAATGCTCACTATAGTAAACTAAAGATGTACCAAAAACAGAGAATCCCAAAAAGGTTTTATACACGATATGCCTCTTCTTTCTGAGTTTCAGAGAATATTTAGGGACTAAGAGTCGCGAGTGAGTGAAAGACTTGACTTGAGATAGCGTATATTTTTCATTCAAAATAAAATAAAGTTGAAAGACTTCTTCCCGGAAATTAAAAAAATGTACGAAAAAACTGTTTTTTGCTGAATTTGATTTGCTCAGAGCTGTCAACCTCCGCTAAAATTCCGGTAAAAAAGAGTGGAAGAAGTTTTTCAACGGCAAAACATGGAAAGAGTATTAGACTCACTTAGATTGTTATACATTATTGTAACTTTATCATAACTTTGTAATTTATATGCAGAGATCATACTGGATAATCAGTTGCATCATATCCAAAAGAGCGGAGAAAAGCAGCCAGTGAAAATGTATTGTTCTATTATTTTTTAAACAGACCTGGCGTGCAAAAAAAGTAACGGAAACTGGAAAGTATAACGTTTATAATTAATGGAGAAAGAAAGGAGAAAGATTTAAGAATGATAAGAAGAAAGTTAAGACAAGGATAATATTAAAACCGTACAGAGACGCTGTTTGCTAACGAGATGAAATCTGTTCTTTGAACAACGGTCGCATCTGTAAATATTTTTTCTCCCAATCTTTTTAGCTTTTTCTTCTTTATCTGGGAAAGATTGAGAGTGCGAATATATGAAACCGAAGCCTTTTCTTGGATTGGATTGTGATAGCCAAAAGTTAAAAATAATGTGAAGCCTAGCATGCGTTTTTCATTTATGCGTCTAAGGCTGGAAAAACTCTGGAGAATATGTGTGAAATAATGGACCATTATGCTGAGCGGAACAGCATTGACTGTTGATTGTGGACATGGGATCCGTTTTAAAAGTTTTTCCTTTGAAATTATTTTTTAAAGGAAATTATAGTTAAAGATGGGCATTTGGGAAGTTTTGGATGATTTTGAAAAGAGAAAATAAAAATATGGAATGGGATGCAGTAGATGGTAGAGGGAAGACAGAGTTGGCGTGACATGTCCTGTGCGCTCATCATAATGGGCCATATGAGAGAGGTCCAAGCAATAATAAAAATGCAAAAGAGATATTGATTTTAGGTAAGGTTTGGCAGAAACCCATCCTCTTAGGAGGACTTTCTGCGCACT
The DNA here is from genome assembly GCA_027744115.1 of Acrocyrtus sp. NNG-2020. Classification (NCBI taxonomy): domain Eukaryota; kingdom Metazoa; phylum Arthropoda; class Collembola; order Entomobryomorpha; family Entomobryidae; genus Acrocyrtus; species Acrocyrtus sp. NNG-2020. Next base: position 16,292 of record JAHZND010003742.1, on the reverse strand, counting down.
TGCAAAAAATATAAATGGAATTGGATAAATGTTCTCTTAGCATCCATCCAGCTTTTCTAGCCATGATCACAACACTGGAATAGGTGAGGAGGGACTCACCTGGACGGTTCAAACTGGTCACCAAGTCCCCTCCAGTAGGACTACCCCCTTCATCCTCCTCCTCTGGAATAGTGTACACTTCCCCAGGGCTATGGTCATAGAAAGGATCACCCGTGATGATCCCTCCCCCTCCGCACCCTTTCCTCTCCTCATCACTCCCACTACCAGGAGACTCCTCATCGCTAGAACTTTTGTAGTCATCCAAGTCATGCTCTCTCAAAACTATTGCTTTACGTACTTCCGGTACTTCCGGTGACTCTGGGGACTCCCCTGGGGAGTAAAAATCTGACCTGGGCGGGGATCTCATAGGACTGTTGGGACTGTCAAATGCCCTAAAACTAAATCTGTCCCTCAAAGGAGAGGAAGAGGTTGGAGAGGGAGATGGGGAACAGGGTGGTGAGAACCTGTGCGAGTTGGAAGAGTCTGCCTGGCTAGTGCTCGCTTGCTGCTGCTTCTGTCGTCTTTTAAGGGTGCTGTCAACAGCCGACTGCAATTTCGACAGTTCTTCCATGAGAGAATTTGCTTTCTCGTCAATGGACGACACTTGCGGGCGTGCTGCGGCAGAGGAGCTAGCTCCTTGCCCTATTGCCTGACTTGTTGAAGGCAGAATGCCTGCCGAGGAATGGCCCAGGTCAGCGCTAACAACAGTACCACTATCATATGAACCTGCAAAGTCCATCTGCTTTACGCTCCCAGTGTAACTGTCGGCAGAAGCTCTTCGGCTTCCATGGTGGGAACTGGGAGCCCCTAAACTCTTATCTGGCGTGGTCATCCCCTTCTCCAGTTCTATGCTTTGAGATCTGCTCCGCATCACCTCCGCGAAGGACGGTGGCCTATTCACCCCCTCGACAGAGGTAGACGGGAGGAAAGAAGTGCTCATGCCCACCTCTGCTGGGGCCTGCTGGGAGGAGGAAAGGTAGTCAAAGTAAGGGTCTTTAAAGGTGGAAGTGGTAGAAGTGTAGGTGGTAGTGGTTGAGGTGTAGGTGGAAATTGGTGGTGGTAGTGGTGGTTCAACGACGCTAGAGTAATCTAATTCTAGTGGGATCATCCTATCAGCCTCTGCCCTGTAAAGCTCTTCGCTTTGCTGTGACTGTTGCTGGGTAAGTTGAGGGGGTGGCATGATTTCGGAAGACAATTTCCTAAACTGACCAACGTCATTTTTCCAGCTCTCTACTTCCATAGACTCTAGCTTGTCAGACTCACGCTCACTTTCCCAACGCTGTTGCTGCTGCTGCTGCTGCTGCTGCTGAGGACTTCCGACAATCTGCATTCCCGGAATGGCGCCTGTACTCGGTCTTCTTGTTGCATCCCAATCTGCTTGCTGTAAACACAGAGAAACGAAGGCGAGTTAACAAACTTGAATTAAATTCAATTACTCCATCAACCCATCAAACTATTTACCATAAGGAGAGGGGATTAGGCAGAAAACGTCACTTACATTTTGACTTGTTGGCAGCTGCTGTGGAGGCTGGCCGAAGGGGGCTGCTGGACGTGGCCCAAGACTTTGTTGTCCTAGTGGACCAGTGGAATTCCCCATTGTCGTTGTTGGTGGTCCCATCCGACGTCGTTTAATGCAATTTCCACACGTCCACTCCGGTCTCTGTGGGCACATTTCGTATGTAATCAGTTTACACCGAGTCTCACTCACTACAGCTCATAGCTAAATTACTCCATATGGCGGCATACATGGAAATGCGATTAGTCTCCCTAAATTATACCAATTCCCCCATTTAGTCTAAATCATCTCATTCTGTTTGCCCTTCTCCCCATCCGCCTCTTCACTCTCCTTGTTGCGGACAGAATTTGATTTCCCCATACAAGTTGCTAGGAAAAAGGAAGGAAGTTTTGGCGCTTTTATCCATTTCATCTTCCCACAGACACAAAGTGAGCAGAGTCCCTGGCTTGCAATATGACAGGATGCAGCAACAGAATGGGGAAAAAGTTGAGCAATATCCTTGTGAAAAGTTTTTCGTATCTCTCGGGGGTTTCGGGGCTGGTTGGGAAATTGGGATTGAGGTTGGGCCTGTGTGTGTGTGGATATGGATTTTTTGTAAATTTTTCTACTTTTTTTGTGGACTAAGCGGAAGAAAAATTCTCGCTAAACTAAACCCAAACTCGCCCGAAAAAAAAACTTTTTTTTATTGTGTATTCACGTTGCAGGAAGGTAGACTGGAAACGTGTTTCTTTCTATGCTGGAAAGTATTTGAATGACAAAGAGAGCAAGTTTTTTTTTGCGTTACCTTCGTTTCTGGATGTGGCGTCATCCCTCCACAAGCCTTACAAACCATTGTTCTGCACTCCATACACTCCTGCCCAGGCATCCCGTCTCGGCCACTCATCTTCAAGCGAAAAGAAAGTACAACGACAGGACGTTATCACCAACAACCAACTACTTTTAGTACTTTTAGTACTTTTCTCTTGTCAGTCATGTGTCATCGTCGTACTTAAAAGTATTTTGTTACTTACATCCCTTTGGCGACATATGGGGCATATTCGTGCAGCAAAGTCCACAACTTGCCTTGGGTCATCCGCTCTGAAACATCGAATTACGGGATTAATAGATTTTCATGGAAACTTAAGCTTGTTTTCCAACGTCATTACTTCTCTACCTGGCCACCCACGCAATAAACTTCCTTTCTGTAAAATGTGCGTAGGCTGCCTTTGAACAAGAGCAAAAAGCATAATAACGAGTACGTGCTTACCTCATCATTCGAGGAGCGTTTGGTGGCGCTCCCGGCCCTAAGGCAGCATTGAGAGAGGGCGGAGGCCCGGCACCTTCCTGTTCCATTTGTTGAGCTTTTGCCATCACACTCTCAATCATTTCCCGCTCCTCTGCACTTAAATGACTAAGATCAACGTCGGGCACAACGGCTCCTGGAAAAGATGAAACGACAGATTTTAGTGATAAAATTGTTTCCAGCCTCGTGATTTTTTACTCATCCTGCCGAAAAAAACTAACTACTATAGTCATTTCCCTTTCCATATGCATCCAAAAATAATTACATCCGCCCGAGAGGATTTTTTTCCAGGGAAAATTTCATTTCATCTTTTTTAACTCCTCTCCTTATAGAGTTTGTCATTACAGTCGAAATCTCATTAGTAGATTTGTCATTTTCTCGTCATTGGGAAAAGTGAGAAGACAGCTTGGAGGCAATAAGTGAGCTGAAATTAATTTTTGCTGTAAAATGATTTTATTACAAGTGAAAGTGAGATTTTGCCATCCTGATACTCGCCTGCCTACTTTACTTTTCCTCATTTCCCTTCCAATCAATATCTTGAACTGATATTCAACATAGCCACATGACTTTATATAAAAACCATCAAGTGTGGATGATGATGACAGTTTTGGAAAAATAAAGTGGGATTATTAGGATTCTCCTGCCGACTGTGTCTGTTAAAAAGGATATAAAATCTATACATAGCAACAAACAAAGGTTTTCGCAAAAAGAGCGTCCACCGAACTCTCCGAGAGTTTTTTACTGCACACCATCCCAAAAAAATGTACGGGAAGTGTAGAGAGGAAAGCAGGAAGGGACAGTAAAAGAGATACAATGTGCACGATTATAATGATGAGGAGACTCGGCGGCGGAAGTGCCTTGGAGAAGAGTTCAATTCACTCACTCCGAGAGGAGCAATCATATCGCTATATAGCCGAGCTCTTTAGGAGTGTTGTGTATGTGCAAGGTGCGGAGTGCAAATATTTTTTTATATGTTATAAGAGAACTGCGAGAGGACAGACTGCTCCTCTCCCAGTTCTCAGTTGAGTACTGGTACGGGAAGAAGAGTAGCCATAGCCTTTTTTTTCAACTGATCCATGAATATTTATGCATTTTGTGTCGGAATTTTAAAGCTGCTTTCTGGTTCGGCCGCTGCTTCCTCTTCCCTAATGGCATTTCTTATTTTGAAAAAAAAGTAACAGCGCCCTAGCACACAAACATACGTGTGAGAGGAATATTATATGTACTTAGAAATAGGATAGCGGAGAAATACGTATAAAAAAAGTGTCGTTGTTCTTCCATAGAAAAAATAGAGAAAGAGAGAGTAGGGCTTAGCATGTTTCCTACATTTCCCATGAAAGGGCGAGTTGAAAAGAGAGTGAAAGGAGCGGAGAAGGAAACAATTTCACAGGAGTGAATGGAGCATTATTTGGTGCGTGGTGGTGTGGTCCCTACACCCAACTGTAGCGAGACAGCCATTTTTTGGCAAGAAGACAAGGTTAAGAAGAGAAAAGTAGAAAGTGGAGAAAATGGAAAAGAGAGAGAGAGAGAAAGACATGCACAGAGGAAAAACCTTGCGGTTTAGAAACAGCTCCAACTCTCGTATAGCCTTAGCTCTTGTGTGTGAGCGGAGGAGTGAAGAGAGTGAGAAAGGGATAAAGAGGCGTGTGCATGTGTGTGTGTGTGGAAGCTCAGCTTTCTCTGGTCTCTAGCTTGTAAAAGAGCTGGTTTCTCTTTTTTTTCTCTTTTTCCTCTCTCCTTAATATTTTTTGTGGGAGCGGAGAGTATCGTTCTCATCTCGTTATTTTCTCCTGCAAAACTTTTCATTTTGACTTTGTGTAAAATGTACGCCTAAAAAAACTGGGCAGAGTTTTTGCAGACAAGTTACTTGAAGAGGATTACATATTAATACTGGGAGGAAGAGGAGAAGGGAGGAAAAAAAAAATAAATTAGATGGAGAGGAAAATGACACACAAGCTCCGGTTAACAAGTTAATAGAGTAGAGAGGCCTCTTTCTCAGTCTCTCCTCTCCGCTTTCTCTCTGGGAATGGAAGAGATGAGCTGGGAAATAGGTCGATCATTTCACTTCATAGGAGAATACTTAAATTGCTCCGAGTAAATACTTAAATGTTGACTTTACAGTTTACAGATGAGAGGAGAAGGATTCTATTTCAATTTCGATGCTGAAACTGAACAAGGAATAAATAAAACTTTAGCCAGACGTAGTTCGCTTTAGGTGTGAGCGCTGCTGCTTTGTACCCGTTTTGGAAAGGTATTATCCTCCCCAGAATCACATAAGAGAGCTCACATAAGAGTTTTTTTTTCGGGAGAGTGCGTTTTTTGCGTCCAATTTTCCAGGTGAAATACTTTTTTCCTGGAGTTTACCCTTTTTGCCTAATAGTCCCAATAAAAATTGGGACTATGTAATCTGACTGAATGCAGTACAGACTGGTTTTTTTTCCTTTCTCGCTAAAGATAAAAAAATAATTTAAAAGGGAATAAAATTGCGTACACAAAACTTTCACAAGAACTTTTACAAGATTTTTTTTAAAAGCGCTAAATTTTTTTGACTATTAGTCAATAACCACAAAAAAGAGAACTGTACAGAAGAGAACATGAAAGGAGCTGAACGAGGGAGAAATACATATTCCAGTCAGGTTACACTTGTGCTGATGAAGATGATGCCAAGTGAAAGGTGGAGGAGTTCAGCGTGACTAGAAAAATAAAAGTTTTCCTTACTCTCTGGACGCAGGATTATAGCTGAAGAAATCCTCATTACATGCATTACATATATAACATCAACACGTCCACTCGGGACTTTTTCAACAACTTTTTCTAGTTAGCGTCCGGAAAAAGGAAGCTAGTGACAGAGATCTGCATGTTGTGGCGGCATGTGTGTATGTATATACGTCCTTTTTTCCCATTAGGATTTATCTAATTGTGGAATGGATTCAAAATGGAGAGGGGAAAAGCTTCTGCGCTAATGTTACCTGACTCTAACCGACAGCGTTTGTCCCTTGTCCCAACCGAGCCACAAAAATATAGAGCACGCACTTGCAAACACGCAAATAAAAAGCAGTTTGCAGTGCGCTGAAAAAAGGAATTTAATTACAGAGAAGCAGAAAAGGAAGATAATGAGGAATATTTGCTATCGTGGCATAATACTTGCAAAAAATACTTTCTAGAGTTGGGCCCAAAAATAAACATTTCAGTTTCCGGATTTTCCCCATTCTGCCCCGATCTCACGCTATCCTAACATTTCTTTGAGGAATTAAAGGCAATGTGCTCTGTGCCGGAGTTGGCGAGTAATAACTGCCTTCGCAGTGAGCTTTATGCACATTATCATGAACGAGAGGAAATATATTTTTGGATTGGAAAAAAATAGTGATAGAAACGATATAGAGAGAGGAAAAAAGTTGGAGAAAATGGATCGATCATTTATTTTTTCAGAAGTCACTTTACTCACTATTACTCCCTTCCAGTTTCATTCACGTATAAAGGAGCTGACTTGGTGTCAAAAGCTCCAGAGTGCGAGAGAGTGGGAGAAACGGAGAGAGAAAGCGAGAGGCGAGGAGGACGACGAGTGTTTGTACAACCCATACCCACTTAACAGAAAAGGAATGTGAAAAGGAAATCGGGAAGAACTTGAGACGGTTGAGCCACTCACATTCTTTTTTTGCTTCCTTTCTCTTATACAGCTCTGGGCCTGCTAATGGACTGGAGCAAAGCATTGACTGCTTTTTGGCCTATTTCATTTGAAGATTCAAAGTGTTATGAAAGCCTTTGGGTACTTTTGGAAAGGAAAAATTGGACCAATTTGCACTCTTTTCTCTGATGAATTGATGAAAGGGTGGTGAGGGGGTGAAAGGGAGTTAATCAGCTGTGTGACAGGCAATGAATTGAAATTGTTTAGCATTACCTGCAGGCTTTGGCTGGATAGGATGTGGCTGCTGTTGTTGCTGTTGTAGGGGTTGCGGACTAGGTCCCCTTGGTCGGATCGGGCCCCCTCCTAGCCCCACACCTTGATTTTGCATAGATTGAGGTGGCCGCATTCCGAGAGGCTGCTGTTGAGGAGGTGGTTGCTGCTGTCCCGGTGGCATTGGCTGTCTTTGGCCAGGCGGAGGCTGAGCGCCAGGAGGAGGCTGAGGTCCGTTGAACCTGTGCGGCATCCCAGGACCTCCTAATCTCGGAGGGCCACCAAATGTCGGAGGCCCTGGACGGGCACCAGGCGTTGGTCTAGGGCCACTGAATGTAGGCGGACCTCCGTATCCAGGCCGAGGAGATCCACCAGGAGCCTGAGGAGTAGGCCGAACGGGTTGGAACCCACCGCCCATCGGTCTCGCCCCTTGCTGGGCCTGGCCTGGGGCCATCCCATGGGGCTGCTGACCTCCAGCTCCCGGTTGTTGGGGCTGGTTCTCCTCAGTGCCCATAATGGTATTGAGCATTTTACTCGCAAAGTTGAAGCTGAACATGATGACTCTCCTTTTCGATTAGTGAGAACCTAACACAATCACAAACTTCTCTACTGGCCTGATTCCAGTCAGGAATCTTTCTCACTCAAACTCTCCACCACCCTCACACTCACTCACTTTCTCTCCCTCTCAGAAAGGAAATTTTTTGACCCCGAAGGATCCACTACTTGTAGGAGGAGCGGACTATTGTCGGTCAGTTTGGTGTACAGCAGCAGGATGAGCATCCTCCTCATCCTCTTTGCCTCACTACACGGGGCAACTGAGCCAAAAGCCTTTCCTCGCACAGCCACCACCTGAATAAGGCTGGAGCTTTCGCATCACTTATCAATCTTCCGCTCGCTAATTAGTACTCCTGTATTACTATTTGATGTTTGTGCCAAACTTATTATCAATTTACAAAATCGCTGCCTGCTTTGCTTATCCAAAGGCACGGTGGGTTGAGGTGAAGGAGAGAAAGTGCAACGCATTCCCTTACGAGTCCATTGCTCACACTGAAACTCCAAAAACTGAGGAGTAGAGCTGGTAGCCTGAACATGAAAAGAGAAAAAAAACAGAGAGGAAAAAAATTGGCGCAAGAGAGCTTCCTCCTCACCACACCACCACTGCCACCTCAGCCTTTCCCCGTGATGAAAGTCCCCTGGCTTCTCTTTTAGAGAAATCTTTACCTCCGCCTCGTTCCGAGTGGAAGTTGAGTCCAATGTGATGATACCCGTCGTGGATCGATATCGACGTAGCCTACAACATGGGAGTGCTCCCCAAATCCCAAATATATATAAGCCATACTCTCTCCACTCCTCACTCTTCCTCTCCCCGACAAAAAAAAATTGCATGGAACTGGAGCTCCTCTCTACAGTACGGAGGAGACTCCTCATATCGCAATCTCACATCTCTGCATAGGCCATATAAATTTTCTACGTCTATCCACGTTACTAGTCTCGAACATATAGTGGAGGGCCAAACACGCCTTTTGCTTCTTCCTGCTGCAGTGACCCTAGCTCCACCACTCCACGTCAATATAGGCACTACAGATGTGCCAGCGTAGAGGCGACGATATAACTAGTCTAGTAACGTGGGTATGTATGCAGCCTCTTCCCTTTCACTACTTTCCCAGTTGCGCTTTCTCCTATCTACGCTTTCGTATGCTTTCCCATTTCCACCCCGCTGCTGCTGGTCTACGTACACCCGCACAAACTTTTTGCTTTTGAAACTCTCTCCTTTATCCTCAGATACAGAGATCTGATCTCTTTTCAATGAATGCATCTCTCTCCTCCTCCAAACAACAGCCTCATTTCTTTCCTCCAATTTCCCTGCAGTTCCCGTTTCCCTCAAACTTTTTTCCACAAGACATAAGTGTATATCAAAATCTCATAAAATGCTCTCAAAGAGGTGAATCCATTTAACAGTATGCGGAGAAGGGAAGCAAAGAATAGAGCCAAAAGTACCTGGATAATGCACATAACTTTTGTATATATTGACTAGGCATTAAAGCCATTCGGGCTAGTTCGAGTTGTAACTTTTTTTATTTTAAAAATACAACTGCTTGTGCTGAACTGTTGCACAAGCAGTAGTTTCTGAGCTAAACTGGAAAATGCATTAATGGTTTTATGGCTCCACTTAAAAATTTTTTATTGCTGTTGGCAGGCATCCTGTTTCCCTATGTTTATGTCATTAACGGCTTACACTTACGTTAATGAAATTAAATAGCTTATTTTGCTCAGACCATGGAGCAGGAGTAGCGATGCAAATGAGCGATTTGTACTTTTGCCATTTCGATTGCTAAATGAGGTCAATAAAACGGAAGGAAATGGGGCTAAGTGAGACAAAAGAGGAAAGGGAACATAAGCTTTTCTAGTTTACAAGCACTAAGTACTCATAAAAATGAAATCAACTTATCCCTGGGAGAAGTAAACTAAAACGTAAAACGGAGAAAGCCTTCGTTCGCTTTGGAGATGTACATGCTGTAGTTATTCCGTCTACATTTTCCTTCCTAGTTATCCTTGACAGCTGCGTAGTGAGTGTCTTTCTCTGGGCCACCTACACAGCTGTTGTTTAAGTACGAGAGTGACACTAGAACAACAGCCAGGTTGAAAAAATAAAAGGCGAGATGGGAAATTGCTCGTTTTTTATATCCTGGACGAGGTAAAAACGAGCAACCACAGTACCCTATTTTTGCTGTACTGAATGGGTGGTGGAATAGGCGAGGAAAGCTTTCTCTCTCTCTTTCTCTCTCGATCACTCTCTCCGGAGAAAAGTTTGGGCTATATTGGACAAATTTTTTTTATATATAAAAGATTTTATTTATAGAAAAGTTGAGGATGCGAGGAAACAAACCTGTAGCATTCCTCCAGAAACTCATACCAGAAACAAAGTTTAATGGTAAAAGTTAAAGGGAAAGGATATTAAAAGAGGAGAAAGTAAGTTGGGAATGGGGACTAGGGAAAATTACACAAGCTCGGGTTTCGTCCTTGTTGAGGAGGAACCCGGTGAAAACTACTTTTCTCCGTCATCTGGCTCTCCCTCACGCCTTCAGACTAGGGAAAGGAGGGAGTTGAAAACGGCAGTTGAAGGCCTTCCAAGTATTCACTCGGCTGTACAGGATCACAAAATGGGTGAGGCGATGTCCAATAAAACCCATGTCCCTGGTAACACCTCCATTGCGGCTAGCAGTCTGAGCAGTGACGAGGTTATCGCATCCACTACAAAGGACACTGCAATCGTCTTTATTACTCTGACAATCATCTTCTTTACTTTGATTGCAACTTACTTGTTATGGAGAAGACATCGCAGCAGCCAGCAACTATTCTCCGTTTCCTCACATTGCAAGTTCGTTAGTTTATGATATTTCCAAATTTATTTACTTATTTAGATTATTGTAGTAAAAACATTTTTGTAGTAGACTGGAAGAATATCGCTACTCCCGCCTCAGTCAAAATGACATAGAAGTGGATAATATTAGTTTTCAAGGAGATTTAACCCAAAAGACTTTGATTAATTCCGTTCCTGTTTGCGCAGAGGAGGATCCCGAAGATGACCAAGTATGTACTACACATATATAACATGCATAACTACTTAGGTCTATTTTGTAATTCTTTAACTTATTTAGATTCGGCCAGCAACTTTACCACTTTACGACTCACTAACATCCATATCAAAGGACGAGACAAGCCAAAATCATAGTTCGAATAAAGAAGGGGCTCCAATCAACCTTCTCATTGATGAATTTTCTGATGAGGTACTTGACAACAAAATAATTTTATTTCATATCCTCAGTATGAATAATTAGCTAATCCCATTGTTTACGAATTTATAAAGCAGGATCTGCTGCAATAGTTGGACCAGCTGTAGAATTACTCTCAACAATGCGCTACCCCGTGCTGAAGTTTTATGCCTCATTTTTTGGATGCAAATAAGAACGATGCCTTCATTGTTCTTTTCCTCAACAGTTTGGTCTTTGTAAATTTATGTAAAAAACTACATTTACAATGTCTATTGATTTTTTAGAAAAAGATGATCATGATATCTACATCTACATTTATTTGCTGATTAAATCACACAGTTCTTTTAATCAATACAAAACAGTTTTAATTTAAAAGATTTGTATTCATTCAAGTTTTACTATGTCTCAGACATATGTAAGAATTGTTAAACCCTAACACTAATTTAACTTTGAGAAGCGCAATTTGCACTTAATATGTGTGGTTATATGTAATTTAAATTAGGTGTACAAATCAGCTGGCTTCATTTTCAATTTCAAAAAAAGATATACTCCATAGTAAAGTGTCAAGGCGATATTTCGCCAAATATACTTCAAATTTTCGGACCAACTCCACTTTCATGCTTGGGCCATGGGCATCACACGGGCTGGAATTCGTGCAGACGCCCACTGCTGGATTAGGGACTCCACAACCTGTACCTCGTTACTTTGAAGAGCAAATCTGCACAGATTCCATTAATTTTTTAGAATATTCTTTATTTTTTAATGCTTAAAAGGTCTTTTTTTAAAATATAATACACTTTACCGGCGAATATGCTGAAGAATATTAGGATAAAGTTCTATTGGGTTAGCTACTTCGTCCCTTTTTACTAAGATTGCAGCCATTCCTGCACTGCTCTTGCGTGTCCAATGGGTTTCCAAATCTTCCACTAGCATTGGCTCACATTGTAACAGAAGATTTTCAGCTTGATAGTATATACAAGTGAGCAACGTTATTCCTAGCTAAAGATTTAAAAAACAATTATTTAACTCGTTAACTATTTCATTCTTTCTAAATGCCATTCATATGTCACTGTGCATACCTTTGAAATGACAACAGTTTCAAAAATTTGGCTATCCGTCACGCTTCCAATAACAGTTAACAAATCCTTAATTTCCGCATTAAAAATACAGTGTCTCAGGTACGGGAAGGCTTTACTAATATCTTGGCTCTCAAACAAAGGAAATACATCAAACAGGTGCCCTAACACCTTGTACCGCAAAGAAGGATCAATGAGTGGAAGTGCACGACATATCAGCATCTGTATAAAAATGTAAATATTTAATGCACAGTCTCTCAAAATATAAATGCTATAAACTCTACAGTCTTATTTGTTTGTTTCTACCTTGCCCTTTGGGACAGAAAGAACATTCAAGAACTTTTCATTATTTGTTAACACCTTCGCCACCTTTTCTGCCGTTTGGCTTCGTCGAACAATATCCTTAAGGTCTGCATTACACAAAATGCTCACTCGAATATCTGATTCTTCCATAATTAGCAAGCATTCATATAACTGAAACACACATTTGAAAAGAAATTTTTTTAGAATACTTAAGAAAATGACCCATGTAACAAAACTGGGATAGTACAACTTTTACCTTTTCAATTTCTAGGAGGAGGTATCGGTACGCCTTTACACCACCACGGGATGCATTTCTACATTCTGTGACACGAATGAAAGTGTCAATGACACGTTTGGGAGCTAAAGCACTGACAGCCTAGAAATGAAATTGAAAGGATTAACGAAGTCATGTTAATTTACACTTTATTTGTCATGGATGCAATTTAAAATAAGTTAACCAACCTGTAACTTTCCTAAACAGTTTTCAAACCGAGCAGGCTCATACTGGCTCTTTTGACTGCTTTCATCATCTCGTTTCGGGTAGAGTTTTACAAGAAGCTGCAGACCACTTGGTGCTGCCTGTTTTGCTTTGTGCATCTACAATATCAAACGAAGACAAAATTAAACAAATTATTGATCTATATAAATGTTTGCATAATAACTAAAAAACTTTACCAAGTTGTAATAGTCGGTAGTAAAAGGATGGTCATTTTGAAGCTGGATAATTTGAATATTTCTCAATCGTTGTTTGTCCTTTTCATTCATGAGACCTCGATATGGATCATCAGTCTTTAAAGGTCTTCTAAATCCAGGCATCATTCCTTGGTGAGGGGGAAATCCCATTTGTTGTGGAGGGATGGGTGGTCGCATTTGGGGAAGCACAGCAGGAAGAGGCATCATCATCGGCATTCTTCCTCTTAAATGAGGATTGATTTGGAGCATTCTAATGTTATGTTGTTGAAGGGGAGATAGCCCGTGAAAACCTTGAGCAATTTGAGGAGGTATTGCTCCAGGAGGAAGCATCCCTGGATGGAGAACACCATGTGGAGGGGGAGGAATTAGGCCCTGTCTAGCCAGCATTAGCTGTTTGTGCTGCTCCATCATGATAAAGTTGTTGACTGAATTAGGCGCTGGCCCACCTGGCCCTGTCATATTGTTAAAATTAACATTTGGCGGAGTACCATGAGGTTGCTGCATAACATGTTGCTGTTGTTTCGAAAGGCCTGGAGGGAATGGAACGGGATCTTGGTTAGCAGCTTGATTCGTATGACTCAAGTTTCTTAGTGGGGATCTAGGAAGAGTGACGTTTTCCGATGATGTTGGGGCCTCATCAATCATCTCTCGCTCCAAGTCTTCTGCCATTAACATCTTCGGCACTGAATTGCTTAAACCCGCATTTTCTGACTGTGCTTTACTCAGGTCCTCATCTAAAAGCTCTCTTTCCAGCTCTTCCACTGTTTTAAATACCTACCAGCAACAAATATAAATATTATAGAGCCTATGTAGCTTTGTTTTCAAAAATTTAATAGCTTACGGGTTTCTTATTTGCTACTGATGAATTGAGTGGGGTGCTGGAAGGAACACCACCAAAAAATTTTCCGATATTTTCAGTGTCTAAAAAGTCTACATGGAAGAAAAGGAAATATATAACCACTATTTATTATCCAACTGTGACTAATTATAATTCTTAGTTACCATCATGTAAAAGGTGATTGGCTCTACTATGCTGTTTTGGTGTGATATTAGCAGTTGGTGGCTGGATTGCTCTACTTGGCGTCACACTGCTATTTTGTATTGTAGAGGCATCCTCCATTGGTGTTGTTGTAGGATGCATTGACCACACTGAAGAACCAAGAAGTGAGCTACCCCCAGGAAGTTCCTTATCCATGAGCCAATGTAAATGTTTCGTCGCAACCTACACAAATCATTACTCATTAATACTGTGGCTGCTAATACTATTTTATATTTTTCAACTGTTTTTTTAGACACTGGTTATTACTTGAGGAGGCATAAAGTAGGTGTTAAAATTGGAAGCAGCACCCAACCGACTCAATTTCATTTTTCTCGCCTCCTCTTCATCCTCCGTGTCCTCCATATCGTCAAGTACCAGTCGGGATATGCTCTCCTCAAGTGCGCTGTCATTTTCGTAGTCATAGTACTCAGTCTCTTTGGATCGTGCGTCAGTTATATTTTGTTGTGTGCCCGCTGTCTGTGCACTGCCGCTATTGAAACCCTGCGCAAAAAATTATAATAAAAAAATAAGAATTTCTTCACTATTTTTCCTTTGTTTTTATTCCAGAAACTTCATTTACATTACTGGCTCCACTTGAGTGATTCGCTACGTCGGGATCCTTATGAAGCTCTTGAAACAACGTCTGTGAATCCTCCCAAGTATAATCTGTGAACATAACCATTAACGTTTAAGATTTTGTCATTTTCATGAGTAATCTCTTAGTCCGGTTTTCCAACTCACCCTCTCCTCCACCTCCAAACGTCTTCATCGTTAAGAGCGTCAATCTCATCTTCAGGACCAACTGCCCACTCAGGAGTTTCCTGATCCCCTTCCTCCATATAAGTAGCGCCAACACCAAGCTTCTCTAATTACTTCTGCAATTCAGCAGATCATTTTAAATGAGTGCCATTCATCATTCATTAGCACTTTTCCCTTCTTTGACAGCAATGTAAAATCCCATATTTTTTTTACCTTTAATAATCCAGTCCGCCGCTTTCCTATTTTTTTAAAGATTATTATTGTTTTACTATCGTCAACTATAAAACCCTACCGAGCGTTACTACCTTATCTTAAAACTACATACGAAAACAACTCTTCAAAAAATAAGTTATATTCGCACCTAACCAGTTACCTATTCTCTAGCCGTTCAGTTATTTTTAAAAAACCACCGTACTGTTTACACATACTTTAAATAAAATACTTATTGTCAAATAAATTGACCTGACTCCTCTCATACTTCTAAATTCACGTTTCATTAAATTTAACGGTACATGAACGGCACTTGATTGCTAATTGCTACCCATCAAATATTATTTTTAAAAGAAATTTTTTCTTCTTCTTCTCCATATCAAACAATCCGCGTCGCCGTGTCCTTTACTTGGCCTAGCTAAAAGTAATCTACGGCATGTCCATGTCCATCGTGAAACAGTACGCACAGGGCATGCAACACTCATCTCAGCATTCAGCATTGCATTAGGTCAACAGTTGACTCTGCATCTCTCTGCACCACTCAATCATGATCGTACAACGTAGAAATAGTAAATCCCCAATCCCTGCAGTTTTCGGTGAAATTATTATGTAACCGGATAGGGATGACGTACTCCTCCACACACCAGCAAAAACTGAAAAGCATGCATTGAAGGGATAGCAGCCGCACTGCGTTAATGGAAAGTTTTGGCCAAATATGAAGGAATTGGTTAGGTGTGTACTTCACAGCCATGGACTGACGTTGACTGTACTTGAGGAATACACTGATGACTAGTTTTAGTCGGCAGCTCTCGCATCTGTCCTTTAAAAGAAAAAAAAAGTTTATTTTTTTGTAGCAAACTGATCATATGATTAAGATAACATCACTGCTCTCTACGTCGTCTCTTTAATTCATTTCTTGAGAAGTGTTTAGAGAAGCAAAATAAGATAAGTGGTGAGCTTAAATGGGGATGAAGGAGAGGATAGCCATTTAAAAAGATCTCTCTGCACAATTTAGCTCATGTGTTGGTTAATAAAAGTGTTGTAATTACAAGATTAGAAAGTAGATGTAGTAGGCAGAGAAGACGAGAAGAGTAACGTTCTTTTAAGTTGGCGTGCTTGACAAGTTGGCATAATGATTTTTGGAAGTGTGGTGGTGGAGCGCGTGCTGCTTTTCAAAATTAATGTGATATTTTTTAATTTGTTTTAAAAAAAAGTATTAAAGAGATAAGGGTAAAGATTGGGATGAGTGAGGGATGATTGTAGTAAAAAGTGCTAAAGAGGGAAATGCGATTTGTTCTGATGGTAAGGGCAGGAGGAATAGCCAGCTCAGCTGATAGGAAAGTTAAATGGTGTTCATTGTTGATTGCTCAGCTCACCCAGCTGTAGGGGTGTAAAATACCTAATTGATTATTATTTTAGTGAGACAGATAAGCTAAAGCTCTGGAAGTAGCAGAGTCTGGGTTAAATGGAGGTGGGGGACGGAAGGAGGAGAGAGGTATAAAAGTTAGTATACTGTATTTTTAATGTGATATATATAAAAAATTGTCAAAAATTAGGTCAAATTAGATCAGCTGTACGTGTTCCTAGTCTGTTGTAGGTGAATGGATGAAATATTAGATATTTGTAAATGATTATATTAGTTGATAGCAACTTATGGCAGGCAAAAAGAAGTGTGTCAGTCACTTGTAAGGTTTCCACTAATTGACG